>CAKNYM010051236.1:74101-100406 GCA_932195095.1 Andricus curvator | reverse complement strand
CTAGGTGGTCGCGGAATACTGAATCTTGAATGTCTTCACAACAGACTTATTCTGGGTACAGCACATATAGTTGCAAGTGGACAAGACCCTCTTCTTAAAATGGTCAGGAAACACGAAGAAGTGGGAAAAAGGGGCGTTTCTGTACAAAGCAGCGGAGGAGGCTGCTGAAACACTCGGCCTACCGTCGCTACATTTTGAGCTAAGACATTCCCGATGATAGCTGCAGAGCGTGTCATGCACACCCCAAGCATCTAGGGCACATATTATCTAGTTGTCCAACTCATGCGGAAACGACCTACATCCAAAGGCACAATGCGGCACTTGGAGTGCTTTATTACCATCTCTGTCATTCTTATGGCATTAGCCCAAATACCTCTCCGCTAAACGCTCCTAGAGAAATAGAGTCAATTGTCGAAAATGAGAAGTGCCGCATATACTGGAACTTCATATTCTCGACAATTGTTTCTGTTGCGCATTCGAGGCCTGACATAGTTCTCCTTGACTTCGAGAAACGAACCATGTTCGTTATCGAATTTTCGGCACCAGCTGACAAAAACGTCACAGCCAAGGAGAAAGAAAAGAAAGAGAGGTATAAAGACCTTATAAGGGAGTTGCGACGGTTATACCCGGAATATTCTGTTAAGCTCATCGTCTTGATCATCGGCGCTCTTGGAAGTGCCAAGGTTTCACTGGTTAATAGCCTGAAAAGCATCCCTGCGTGTCAACAAAATGGTGAGACACTTGCGGGGAAAATGCAGAAGGCGGTCCTCCTTGGGTCGCTCCGTGTCCTCAGGGTGCACGAGACTTTTGCCAGATCATCGTATTGAGGTCGTCGCAGACTGTAACCACCTATCTCACGGTCGTGAGACGTGGTTACAGCTGAAATTTTACCGCGATTTCGCTGGGAGCGGGTGCAATTTTTCAAATTAGTACCCGCTCCCGGCGAAATCCTGCGGTTGTCCTTATGACAAACTTTTAACTATATATATACACATACATACATACATACATACATACATATATATATATATATATATATGTGTGTGTGTGTGTGTATGTGTGTATTTTTTGCTACTTGAGTGGAAGGACTTTACAAAAAATGTTTAATATTTTATTATTCTATTTGTATCTGCAATTAGATCATCCTCGCTATCAATGCGGAAACTTTGTGACATTTATGAGTTTAAAATGAGAATAAACGAGAGCTGTAACTAGGGCGGTGCTTCCGCACTGGGCGGAAGCCAGAAAAATTATGAATCCGCTACGGGCGTAAAAAGGGCTACTTACGGCTCTGATTATAAAAGCCGAAATTCGCCGGTAATTTCCTCAAAGAAAGGTTGCAGTACTTACTTGCTATAAAGCTTATTATTCCGTACAATACATCTCCATCCTCGAATTCGAATTTATAAGCTTGGAGGTTATTGTGCTTTTTTCGTCAAAGCGATGTACAGCACTTAGTGGAACTCTCCACGACGCTTGTGTGGCGCTATTGAGCACTTATTAAAATCACTTATAATGAACACTACAAGGAGGCACGAGGGAAATGACTCATATCTGTTTTTGCTATAAAATCGCGGCAATAGCACAAATTAGAAAAAGGACGCCGACCGTTCATGCCGGACAGCGGATGCAGATGAATGAGTTGATTTGTCGTGGATAGTCGATGCCTCGAAATCTCGAATCCCATCTCGGGGGATCAAACTTAAGGCGCGATTTTTTAAATGTCGAAAATAAGTATTGTTTCTTTCATGTAAGATAACCCCTTTTTCCTTTATATACGTACGTGGCTTATCATGCACCTCAATCTTACGTATCACAATTACAAATTATATAAAGTTATGTTCGATATTTATTGGTGGTTCTTCTCACAAGATCCGAACTCCGCAAAGCTAATGTAGCCTCGCATCTAGCCTCCATAAATGTCTCCCGACACTGTTCCCTGTACAAATTTATTTGTTATAATGCAACAAACAATTCTAAAAATCTTTTGTTGTGACAAAAATTCTGGTGCTAAATATAGCTACGCAGATATACATTTTTATTTGAAAATGAATGTTTCGAGGATAATAAAAAATGGTACAAAATCGTAACAATTTATTGGTTTAATTTTCATTTTTAGGTATCTTTTAGGACCTCAAAATGCATGTAAATTTAGAAGTAAAGATTAAAATAACTATAATTGCGTCTGTGGCGTATGATCAAGTAAAACAATATTTTTTGCAACACGTGCATGTGAATGCCGTCATTTCATGCCTGCTTAGCGTGCGAGATGTGCCGGATTCCTCTACTGCGAGATAAGCGTGCGGAAATACCACATTCCCGCACGCTAATCTCACAGTACAAGAATCTGGCACTTCGCGCACACTTAACTTACACGGAATATTGCCATTTTCCTGCACTTTTTGCAAAAAAGATTGTGTGGGACACGTGCGAGAAGCTATTCCACTTCTCGCACTTTAAACACAATGTACTATTCCAGCTTCAAAAAATTTTCATGTCGCGAGCAATTTCGATGTGTTTATATAGTTTCTTATAGTCATATTGAATTTTCAGTGAGACTAGCATAGACAATTTTTCTCATTGAATGTGCATTAGTCATTGACGAATAAAATACTAATTTTCCCACGCTGATTTCTGTATGGTATTTGAAATTAATCAAAAACATTTTCGTCTTATCAGAACTGTTCCACGTATGAATACGATGTTGACTGAAATCGATATAAAAAAATTTTCAGCCCAACCTATTAGGCATCCTTGTATAAATATATACACGATTTAGAAAAAAAAGTCGAATCTGTAAATTGTTCATTTATTTTCCGCCAGGATAAAACAAATTTGCAAAAGTGTTTCATCAATATGCGATATAATATCAATATATGTTTAAAATACACAGTAATATCAATAAAAACGAAATTAATGACTTTAATTTTTTTCACTACCCTCATTTCCCACTGATATACTAAAAATTATTGTAGAATATTCGATGGCAATTTCATTTGAATGCAACCTAAAAGTTTTTCATTGATATATCAGAAATAATAGTATTTCTTGTGGTATCCAACAATTGACTATCTACTTAATTATTTATTCATTTATTATTATCAATTCATATTCGTTTTGTTTTTATCTTGACTTTCACCTTATTATTAATTTTTTATTATTATTACTCTATGTAGAAATATTTCTCATTCAATTATTATTTATTTACTAATTAATAAAATTTATACATTCAACAGTAACCATTTTTTACAATCTTTGATCTGTTAAAGATATCTAATTATCATTACAATCCTTAAAATGATTAATTTTAACCACCTTTTTCACTTTATTCATAGCTCATACCTTCAAAAAGTATATTATATTTATTTATATTTTTATTTATTTAAAGATACCCAAAATCGTATTCATAAGATTAACGAAAATTGAAACTTTTAAACTTATATTCCAGAAAAATGGATTAAAAATATTTTTAAACAGATATTCTCTGAAGGTACCAGTGGGAATTAAATTCGTTTGAAGTGTAGGCTACATTTTTGAATTCGAAACAATGTCATAAAGATTTATTCCGAACGTATTAGAGGGCATTAAATAAATTAAAAATAAATTCTACTTTGCGGAATTAAAAAAAATCAGCATACATATTTTCTGAAAGAATTGGAAGGAAGTAAATAAATTTGAAATGTATCCTACTCTACGAAATTAAAAACAATTTATTATAGATATTTTGTGAAGGTACTGTAAGGAATTAAATGAATGTAAATTTTCTCCTGGTTTCTTGAACACAAAATAATTCCGAGAGTCGTTGTTGTCACTATGGGAACGGCAGGGAATTGAATTTTTAGAAAATGTATTACACTCTTACAGATTGGAGCTCCGTTGAAGAATCAGGTTTTAAATAGGAGAGAAAAATGATCATTTTGTCGCTGAAATTGGAATTTCACAATTCTTTTCAATTCAAGCCTTCTTACTGGGTTATTATCGGTTTTCAACGTTTCGAGAGTCAAATGTTCTCCTCATCAGGAAACAGGAATCCAAAGTCAAAAATAAGTCCTAAGAAAATTGAAAATTGTACAAGCCAATATGTCGATGTCAAAAGGAATCATGCTCTTAACATTTTTATCTCGAGTTATTTCTGTCAAAAAAACACTAAAATTGTAAATGTAAAGAAAGAAAATAATTTTATATACCAAACGAAACATAGTATACATATACGATAAAAAAAAGTGAGGTGGAAAAATTGAAAATTAAAAAAATTTTCACCTGTAGTTATTATAATTTTAAATTTGACCATGTTGACAGATAGTAAAGTCCATCAAAAAAACATAACGTAGACATTAAAAGTCTCTCCGCATAGTTGGAAATTTCAAATTTTGGTTTTTACAGTATTTTCCACGATTTAAAGAAAATTATTTAGCCAATCGAAAAATAGTCAAGAAAAAATTTGTAGATCCTTTTAACACTAATAATTCTGTTAACCAACATTTTCTCCGTATCTCGCGTTATTTGGCTCAAAATTTGAATTTTCGATTTCACATGAAAATTTGTTATGACAATCTTTTAGGGTGTTCAAAAAGCAACGGTTTTTTTCATTAGACTTTTTTTGATATCGTGCGCTGTTTGGCTTGAAATTTTCAATTCCTTTTCTTTTAATTTTGTAAATGCTATCACTATGGTGATTTTTTTCATTCGAAAAAAGTCATAGGTATAAATTTTTTGTCTTTTTGAGTACTACGAACAGCCGTACATAGAATTTTAAAAGCTCAAGGTTTTAAGCTGAAGTTTAAGACACTAAAAGAGTATACCAAAGGTCAATTCAATCTGTCAATTCTTTCGAAAGTTATCGTGCTAACAATCCTAAAAATCTGCAGACAGGCAGATACATACACACACGGGCAGACACATTCGCGAAAATCTGTTTTTCCGGTTTAGAAGGTCTCAAAACGTGGAAATTTGACATAAACGGGGAGAACAAGTGTAGGGATTCTAGCGAGGAGTCGAGCGTGTAAATATGAGGTGAAATTTTTGGAAGAGGGGGGAAGTAAGCTGGTTAGGGAGTGTTGGTGGGAGAAGGAGAACAGGAGAGGGGGTGGGAAGATGGAGGTTGAAAGACAAAGGTATTTTAGAACGAATGGACTGCATATGGATGAAGTGAGAAGGATGCATGAGGAAGGAAGGAAGGTATATGAGTTGGTTAAGAGAAACAGCATGGAGAGAGAGAAGACAGCAGGGGAAGAGAGAATAAGAGAGACAAGGTTTAATGGGAACTATGTGTGGATTATGCCAAGGGCGAGAGCGCAATATTTGTGTGAGAAAGGAGAGAAAGGAAGTCAGGAGCTTATAGCGAGGATGAGATGTGGGTGCATGGAGGGTTTCAATAGGTTTTGGCTCGCTAGGGAAAAGAGGATGTGTGAACTATGTGGGAAGGGGGAGGCAAGAGTGGAGCACTGGTTGGAGGATTGCGTGGAGGTGAAAAGGAGTGGGATAAGCATGGAGGTATTGATGCATGAAAGGGGGGACAAAAGGGCAGTAGCATGGGTGAAGGGAGTCTTGGTTAAGATGGAGAAGAAGAGAAGGAAGGAGGAAGAGGCATGGAGAAGGAAAGATTGTAAATAGAGGAGGAAGTAAATATAAGTAAATGTAAATATTGTAAATAGTAGATAAGTATTAGGTATTAGTCGCGGAGGCAGAGTTTGGTAATGCGAGGCAAAGCAAGAAAGTAGGGTCATGCGAGCGTGGCGAGGCGAGGCGAAGCGAGGAAGGCAATGCGATAAGAGCGAGCGGCGTTAGAGATAAGGTGTGGAAGGATGTTAGTTTTAAGGGTTAGTTTTAAGAAAATTCTGTAAAAAATGGAAGTGTAAGCAAGTCAATTTTTTAAGGCCAGCAGGCTAAAAAATAAACGTTTATCTTAATACCTTCTCTGATGAGAATTTAAAAAAATTAAATTTTAAAGAAGAGACAGAACGAGCGTTACTCTCCATATTGAAGGTTAACATATCGAGTGAAAGAAGGCGTAAGAACATGAAGTGACAGAGACATAGAAGAACAGTGTCGTAGTATAAGTCAGAAATATCGGGTTCCTAAAATTTAAAATAAAAAGATTTTAAAGTCTAAGTAGCAAATTATTGGTAGAACAATTAATTTATATGGAATTAACAACTATTAAAATTATAAAAATAATATAATGGTATTATGATAAGAGTAAGAGTCTAAAACACTGGATCTTAAATTAATGAATCTAGTATTACGTTGTATAATGGACTAACATTATTCAGATCAGTTATTATTGTATTTAAAGAATTATCACCTTCCCTCTTAATAAAGAACATTTCTGCTACTAGTCTTTTAAACTCATTAGACTCACGGTGTAAAAGCAATATATGTTCCCGGTCAAACTGATGACCAGTTTCAACCTGATGTTGTTGCAGCGGAAATGTTCCTTATTAGGAGAAAGGTTGATAATTCCTTAAATACATCAAATACTGTTCCAAATAATTTTAGTCCATTCACAACGTAATACTAGATTCACTAATTTAAGATCCAATGTTTTAGACTCTTACTATTATCATCATATCATTATAGTATTGTTGTAATTTGAATAGTAATAATAAATAATAACAATAATAATAATAAAAAATAATAATAATTTCATATAAATTAATTGTTCTAATTTTCTACTTAAACCTCAACATCTTTTCGTCTCAAATTTAAAGAACTCGATATTTCTGACTTATACTACGACACTGTTCTTCTACGTCTCTGTCACTCCATGTTGGTGACAGTAGTGAGAACGTGTTCGCTGACAGGTGGTGAGAGTGTTTTACAGAATTTGTGTTGAAGGTGTGAGTGGAGAGTGAGGGTGGAAACCTAGGAGGTGAGTAGGGTAGTGTGGTGTGAGTTGGGAAGAGAAAAATTAATTATCAGCGTAGGTGTGAGGTGGGATTTAGTCAAATAGAGAAAGTGAGGTTAGGTTGGAAAGGGATCGGGGGAGTTTGTGGTCAGGAGTTTCGGCCTTCGACGAGGGCAAACGTGGTTCTCAAAGTGTTAGGGGATGTCAATGGAGAGAAGAGAGTGTCTGCAGTTGGCTGTAAGGGGTGGAATAGAGTGGAATAAAGGGGTTTGGGGCCGTAGGCGGTAACAGTCTTGAAAGACAGCCGAGAGAGTCAAAAGAAAAGCGCGGTAGAAAGTCCTTTTAAGAAAACCGTTAGAACACGTCGCCCCCCCCCCCCAATGGAGGGGTAGTCGGAAAAGGAGGCACTAGGAATGCTGATAGACGAGATCAGGGGACTGAGAGAGAACGTAAGGGGGCCTGATGTGCAGATGGAATGTATGAGGGAGTACTTGAGGATTAGAGATGAAAAATGGGAAAAGGAGATGAAAGAGCTGAGGGAGAAAGTACAAGAATTAGAGAGAGAGAGGTGGTGTCGGTAAGGAAGGAAAAAGAAGTTAAAGTAAAAAAAACGGAAGAGGCGATTAGGATGTGGAAGGAAAGGACGGAAAGAAGGCTTGAAAAGGTGAAGGGCAGTTCGGACAACGAAGTAGGTGACAGGGGGGAGGGGGAGAAAAAAGGTAGTTGGAAGAGGGCAGAGAATATGATAGAAGAGAAATTGAGAGGGCGTAGGAATAAAAAGGAGGAGATGGCGGCTAGGGAAATGATAAGGCAATGGAGTTGAGAATGGAGAGAAAAGAGAAGGCACACAGTAGAAATAATATTGTTATAAGAGGTTTGAAGCTAAAAATCGGGGAAGAAATGGAGGATGCGGAAGCGCTGCTACAGGGTATAGGGTGGGTTAAAGGCAAGATAGATAAAGTTAGGCTGGAGGAAAAGGAAAAGGAAGTGGCGGTTGTGGAATCGGAGAGCTGGAAAGAGAAGTTGGGGATAATTCATAATAAAAATAGGATAAAGGATAAGGGCGTCTTCATCGATCATGATTTGACGAGAAAGGAAAGGAAGGTGCAGAGAATGCTGACCGACAGGGCCAGGAGGAAGTAGGAAGTAGGGGGGGGGGGTGAAGCAGGGGGTATAGGTGGAGGCTTCAGGGGGCAGTCAGAGTGGAAAAGCAAGGAAGGGCTAGTGGGGGAATTATAACGGGGGTTAGGGATGGATTATAGGAAAAATGTTCATGAAGGGGGAGAGGGGGAGGGCGTGTAAGTGACGGCAGTAAAAATAGGATGCGTAAAGTGTAAGTTTGTGACAGTGTAGAATAAGGATGAAAAGGAAAGGATTAAGAAAAGTTGAAAGACTTCTTAGGCGAAAGAGAGGATGATATTGTGGTACTCGGGCGAGGACTTCAACGCGATGATAAGGAGGGAAGGGGGCTTTGACAGGGAAGAAGCGAGAGTTTTAAAAGGAAATGGAAGGATAAGATAATAAATAAGAAGCGGGAGATTGTAAGGCACTGAATCGAGGATAAAGGCTGGGCGCTCGCGAATGGAATGTTAACAGGGGCGAAGAGGGAGAATACATATATGTTATTAATTCAGGGGTATCGGTGATAGACTATGTGGTCATGAATATGCAAGGATGGGAGGAGACGGACAGATTCGCAGTTGAAGGGAGGGTAGCATGAGAATATCACCCATTAGGGTTGTGGATAAGAGGGAGAGCGGCGGAAGGCAAGGTGGGGAAAAAGTGTCGACGGGGGAGAGGGTGAGCTAGACGAGGGAGGCGATAGAAAAGTATCAGGAGCAGTTAGGAAAGGTACGCTTTGAAGGGTAGTCAATGGAAGAGATATGGGAGGATTTGAAAGAGAAGGTGAGAGGGTGTGTGCAAAATAAGGTATACAGAAAGAAAAAGAAAAAAATGGTGAAGCCGTGGTAGGATAGAGAATGTAAAAAGATGAAAAGGAAGGTGAAAAGGAAGTACAGGAAGTGGAAAGAGGGAACTGCGAAAAAAGAGGAGTACGTAAAACTGAGGAAGGGGTTTATGTTGAGGTGTAAGAAGAAAGAGCAGAAAAAGGAGAAAGATCTAGAGAAGGAGTTGGGAAGTGTTAAAGCAGATGGGGAAGTGTGGAAGATAACAAATAGTTTCAGGAAGCATAGAGTAGGGATAAGCGAGAAGGTACGGAGTGATGAGTGGAGGCAGTTTTTTGAAGAGTCGTTCCAGGGCTCAGATTCACGGAAGACAGATAATTGGAGTAAAAGAACGAGGGAGATAGAGAAACAGATAAGGAAGTTAAGAAAGTCAAAGGCAGCAGGGCAGGACGGGGTAGAGAACGAAGCGTGGCTGTTTAGTATACAAGAAGTTGGGGAGAGGCTGAAGGGTGCACTGAAGAAGGTATGGAGGGAAAAGGGATTTCCAGGGGTGTGGAGAGAGATAAGGATTGGCAGGAAAATTATAGAGGGACTACGCTAATGAATACGGCAAACGAAGTATACGCGACGGTGTTGGCGGAGAGGCTGCGGCACGATGTCACGGGGGAAGTAATATTGCCGGAGACGCAGGCTATCGAAAATATCTACGTTAAGCAGCACGTGGTGGATAGTGAATTAGCGAAGAAGGTGTCAAGAGTATGCGCGTTTTTTGTGGATGTCAAAGGCGCGTTTCCTTCGGTGGATGGGGGAGGTTGTGGGAGGTGATCAAGCAGAGGGTAGTGGAGAGAGGCCTGAACGAGAGGGCAAATGTGGTATATGAAGAGAAAAAACATAAGGTAAGAGGAGGAAAGGAGATTTCAGAGGGTTTCTGGAAGGATAGGGGGTTAAGGCAAGGGTGTCTGCTTAGCTCAACGCTTTTTGCGATTTTAATCGCAGATATGCAGAGTAAGCTCGAGGCCGGTGTGGTAGGAGGAATTAGGGTAGGATTGGTTAGGATATGATCACTCGCGTATGCAGGTGACAAAGTGTTGCTGACAAGCAAAGAGGCCTTGAAGGAGATAATGAAGAGGTTGAGAAGATACCTGGATAAGAATAGGTTAGAGCTGAATGCGGAAAAGTCCAAGGTTATGGTGTTCAGGAAAGGAGGTGGAAGGGGTAAGGAAGGGGAGTGGAAGTTAAAGGGAAAGGCGGTGCAGGAGGTGAAAGAGTTTATGTATCTGAGCTTCCTGTTCCCGAGAAATCGGGGGTGTGGATGGTCAGATAAAAGAGAAAGTGAGGAGGGCAACTGTGGTGATGAGGCAAGTGTGGCGGTGGAGAAAGAAGTTTGGTAGGATGATGAAATTGTTTCACAGCCCAGCTATAAGTGTGCTATTTTATGGAGTGGAGATAAGAGCGAGCAGTGGTAGAATTAAGGTAGTATTAAGGTGTGAAGGGATGTTAGTTTGTTACGACTCATTTTAAGACAAATTCTGTAAAACGTCAAGGTGTGAGCAAGGCAATTTTTCGAGACCAGCAGGCCAAAAAGTAAACCTTTTTTCACTCGATGTTAATCTTCAATATGGAGCGGGATGCTCGTTCTGCCTCCTCTTTCAAATTTCAATTTTTGTAACGACAGTTTTGTTAAACAATTTTCAATGTACCCGTCATGTTCTTTTTTTATGGACTTCACGATCTGTCAAAATGGTCAAATTTAGAATATTATCAAATACAGACGTGGGGCATTATTCCGCAACTGTTCCAACTTTAAAAGTCATGTGCTTTGATTTTCTTTAAATTATGGGAATACGTTCACCTACCCAACAGTACTTAATCGACAAATTTATAGACCACGATTAAGACCCCTCTACAAGTGATGTGGGGTACAAATTTCAACCCCAAATCCTGCACGGGTATCTTCAAAAGACTGTAACTTCCTTTCTATTCTAGCCATTTGCAATTTATGGTCTTTTTATTTTTTCGTAAACAGCCTTAAAAGAAAGCTCGACTTTTTGGCTTCAAGAAAGCTCCTTAGAAAAAAACTGGTCCAGTGAATAGCTTCCGAGATATAGGCCCCGATGTGAAGGCAGTCCTAATCTTCGTGCTCGGATGCAATCCTTTAGTGATGTTGTGATGTTGATTTTTCTCAGTATGAATGATTGCTACCATTATTGTTCGTCAGTTTCTGATAATTATTGATTGTTCATATACAGTCGTTCGAAAATTTCATTTGATGAACAAATTTTTATTTGAATATGTGCATAGAGACTCTTATCACTTGTTTTTCATTTGTTCTTCATGGAGGTTTATGCAAAAAAAATGAAAAACAAGTGACTTCCAAAAATACAAGTAGGCTGTTTTTGCGCCCAACCGCTCAATTATGTTTCTACTTCACTCAGAGACAAAGTTGTCTTGAAACAGAAGCATCGTCCTCTTGCCTGTTTTATTTTGAATCAACTGAGCATCTTCTTCATACAAAGAGACTTATTTGACTACAAGATTAGATGAAGTTTGTCGCAAATGGATAATGTTTGCTGCAAAGAGATTCTTTATGAGTCAAATCAAAATCTTCTCAACCTACAATTATAAAAGAGGAAATTTCATGTGTGTCAAGACGCATTCTTTCGACACAAGAGGACATTTCTCTGAGTCTTATTTAATTCTCTGCAAGGTATTTTCGTATTGCTGTTGTAAAGCACGGTCTCTCGGTCTTTTGCACTTTATTTTGATTGATTATATATAATTTAAAATAAAAGATCATAAATAACATTCATAATTAATAATGTAAACGAAAATACCTTGGGGTAATTCTTGTGCTAATCCTTTTGGCAACATTTCCTCAATTGCCGAACAACGCTAAAATTTGCCAGCTTTGTAAAAAATAATTTATTAAAATGAGTTGACAAGTGTCTTCAAATCAATCCAGCATGGAAGAAGGATCTGTTGAAGTGGAAGAAGTTGTTTATGGGCGTGAAGTTGATGACAATAGTGCACAAAACGAAATCAGCGGTGATCCAGACTTTCTATTGGTTTCGATAGAATATAGTGGTTGTAAAAATCATAATCACACAGTAGGTCCAGGAACTCATTTACAAATTATAGAAAACTTTAAGGTTCAAATCAGCAATAACTGTACGCGCGAGTAACCATATCCTAACCCCTCCTACCCTAACTCCTTCTACCACACCGGCCACTAGCTTACTTTCCATATCCACGATTAAAAACGCAAAAAGCGTTGGGCTGAGCGGGGACCCTTGCCTTAAACCCCTATACATCCAGAATCCCTCCGAAATCCCCTACTCTCCTCTTACCTTATCTTAGGTCTCTTTATATATCTCCCTTACTCTCTCGACCAGGCCTGTCTCCATTCCCCTCTCTTCCATCGCCTCCCACAACCTCCCCCTATCCGCCGAAGAAAACGCAATTTTGAGATCCCGCCCTAAAGCCCGCCTGCGTCTGCGGCAATATTCCTTTCCTCTCGACATCCTTCCGCAGCCTTTCCGCCAATGCCATCGCGTATACTTCGTACGCCGTATTCATGAGCGTAATCCCTCTATAATTTTCCTGCCTATCCTTATCTCCTTTTTCATACAGTGGCACTATTAACTCCTCTCTCCACACTCCTGGAAATCTATTTCTTCTCCATAGTTTCTTCATTACCCCCTTTAGCCTGTCCCGTACCCTTTGTGTACTAGACAGCCACGCTTTATTCTCTACCCCGTCCAGACCTGCTGCCTTCGACCTTCTTAACTTCCTTATCTGTTTCTTCATCTCGCCAGCATTCAAATCCTGCATCTCTGTCTCCCTCGTTCTTATAATTCCATCATCTCTCTTCCTTGAATCTGAGCCCTGAAAAGATTCTGCAAAAAACTCCCTCCACTCCTCACTCCCTATCTTTTCGCTTATCCCCATCCTACGCTTTTCCAACCTATTTATTAATTTCCACAAGTCCCCCTCTGTTTCAACACTTCCCAACTCTTCTTCCAGATCTTCCTCCTTTTCCTGCTTTTTCTTCTTACACATCAATCTAAACCCCTTACTCTTATGTACGTACTCTTCCCTTTTCGCAGTTCCCTCTTTCCACTTCTTGTACTTCCTCTTCACCATCCTTTTCATCTCTTTACATTCCCTATCTTACCACGGCTTCACCATTTCTTTCTTCTTCTTTCTAAATACCCTCTTTTGCACACACCCTTTAACTTTTTCTTTCAAATCCTGCTCCTGATACTGTTCTATCGCCTCCCTCGTCCAGCTCACCCTCTCTTCTGTCGACACTTTGTCCCCACCTTGCCTTCCGCCGCTCTCCTATCTTATCCACAGCCCTAATGGCTGATGTACTGATTCTGCCCTCTCTTCTACTGCGAATCTCTCCGTCTCCTGCCACCATTGCATATTCATGACCACATAGTCTAACACCGATACCCCTACCTTAATCACATATGCGCATTCTCCCTCTGCGTCCCCTGTTACCACATCATTCGCCACCGGTCAGCCTCTATTCTCCATTTACTCCATTACAATTTCCCGCTCCTTATTTATAATCTTTTCCTTGGATTTCCTTTTAAAACTCTTTCTTCTGTCCTGTAAGAGCCCCATTTTCTCCCCAACCTCGCATTAGAATCTCTCCCCCCGTACCACAATACCCACCCCTCTTTCGCCTAGCAAGTCTTCCAACTTTTCTTTAATACTTTCCATCCCATAATTATTGTACACTGTCACAAATTTACACGTTACCTATCCTATTTTTAATGCCCTCATTTGCGCGTCCTCTCCCTCTCCTCTTGCTATAATATATCCCTTACCCCTGTTATGATTCCGCCACTAGCCCTTTCTTTCTTTTTCACTCTGATTGCCCTCAGAAACCTCCAACTATACCCCCTTGGCTGCCTTGGCTCTATTCTCTCCCATTCCTTCCACTCTACCCACGTCTCTACAAGTCCCACAACATTGAATTCCTGAATATAGCTCCAGCAATCCTTATCTTTGTCCTATACCCCTGCTACGCTCCAGTACAACACCTTCACTACTTCTGCGCTCTGCTTCACCCTCCACCCCCCTGCTGCCTACAAAACAAATACCCCTGCATTTGTTTGAACACCTCGTTCTCCTCGCCCCGCACCTACATTTTCTCATCTACTTTTATTTTCCGATACCCTACCTTAGCCGCTCTCCCTTCACTCCACTGCCTCCTGGCCCTGTCGTTCAGCATTCTCTGCACCTTGCTTTCCTTCCTCCTCAAATCGTTATCGATGAAAAGCCCCTTAACTTTTATCCTATTTTTATTTCGCATTGCCCCCAACTTCTCTTCCCAGCTCTCCAATTCAACAACCGTTACTTCCTGCTCCTTTCTTCCCTCCAGCCTAACTTTCCCTACCTTTCCTTCAACCCACCCTATGCTCTGTAACAGCGCTTCCAAGCCCTCCCTTTCTTCCCCGCTCTTTAGCTTAAACCCTCTTATAACAATAGTATTTCTCCTGTCTGCCTTCTCTTTTTTCTCCATTCTCAAATCCATTGCCCTTATCCTTTCCCTAGGCGCCTTCTCCTCCTGTCCATTGCTATGCTCCCCTCTTTCTCTTCGATCATATCTTCTAACCTCTCCCAAATACCCTTCTTCTCGCCCTTTCTCCCTTCACCTACTTCCAGTTCCGACGAACCCTTCACCTTCTCGAGCCTTTCTGCCGTCCTTTCTTTCCACACACTAATCTCCTCTTCCATCTGCTTTATTTCAACTTCTTTTTCCTTCCTTACCGACACCACCTCCGGCTATAATTCTTCTACTTTCTTCCTTAACTCTTTCACCTCCTTTTCCCATTTCTCATCTGTGATTCTCAAGTTCATCCGCTTTTTTTGAACGGACTCTCTACCTTGTTTTTCTTTGGACTCTGTTGGGTGTCTCTCTTATCTTCAAGAGCGACGTTCGCCCACTTTATTTCACCCCTCATAGCCCCTGCGGACACCCTT
The DNA here is from genome assembly GCA_932195095.1 of Andricus curvator. Lineage (NCBI taxonomy): Eukaryota > Metazoa > Arthropoda > Insecta > Hymenoptera > Cynipidae > Andricus > Andricus curvator. Next base: position 85,658 of record CAKNYM010051236.1, on the reverse strand, counting down.
TTCTCTCCTTTAACCCCTTCAACACTACGAGAACCACACATGTCCCGGTCGACGGCTCAAAACTCGTGACCACAAACTCCCCCGATCCCTTGCCAACCTAACCACACTTTCATTATTCAACTAAATCCCACAACTACTAAATCCTACAACTACGCTGAAAAAAAACGTTTATCTCTCCAGAACACCCCACCCAACCCTACTCACCTCCTAGGCTTCCACCCTCACACTCCGGTTACACATTCCGCACGAATTCCGTAAAATCATCTCACCACCTGTCAGCGAACACGTTCTCACTACCGCCACCAATATGCAAATCCGCGTAAAAGGTATAATATGACCATATAAAAAGACACAATTATATATACACTATAGATATTGTAACAAAGTTTTGTGTAATTTGAGTTGGAAAGATGTAAAACAACTTTCCGGGGACTCGCCGAAGCCGTACCTAACCTCCGAACGTGAGGAAGGGACGGCTGAAACGACCTAGAAAAGATTAGACTTACCGTCTAGCCAAGATTCAGGTTTGGCTAAGTAGAGTTGAGTAACCTTAGTCTTCAAATTGTTTATCAAGCGACCCCAGACCTCCCAGGGCATCCTCAAGTAGGTAGACTTGAAATTTTATATAGGTTTGTAGGTAGACCGAGTGACGAACTGACAAGTAGTAAACATAGGGCAGACGACGGGTATAGTCGCAAGCCTAGCAGCCACCAAGGACTAGTACGGGAGGATGGGACACAACCGGACACGGCGCAGCAGTCCCACGCAAGTACCAAGAGTGCAGCACCGTCCGGTCACCGCTACACCCAGCGACCACGCTTCACCGGCTAAGTGGGGAGACCGAAGTCGGCGGCCATGTTCCACCATCGAGTCAGGACAGCAGCGCCGATACCGGCGGCGAGTACTAATACCAAGTTGATTGTCATGCCAGACCGAACCAACCCTGCTATGGCACATCGTTAAGCTCCACTTGCAGCGTCGAAGGCAGTACGTAGTAGACCCGACCAACCCTGCATCACGACGTGGCGGGGCGACCCTGCCTCGACATGAAGAAATTAGGGGTCGAAAGGGAAGGAACGGAAGGAAGCGGAGAGATGCACGCCTTCTCGACACTGGTACTCTTGGCTTGATGGCGGTGTGGCCGGACGTTCCGCAGCACAAGTGGAAATTCCGTAGGCATCTTGGACGATAAGAACTTGAAGAAACGACGCAAAGGAAAGAAGACCTTGCGAGGTGGCTGAAAGGTAGGTGGCTTTCTCTAGTCCTTTAAACGTTGCTCTCAGTCCGAACTGTTTTATGCCTCCGGGCAAGTGTTCATTTTCCGCGAGTGGGTCATCCGAGCCCCCCTCGCCACCCGCAAAGCTGAGACACGCCCGACTCAGAGCCCGACATTGGCAAGTCGAGGCGGGCGTCTCTCAACCCGAACCGTGGGTGGTAACATGCCAGTAGACACGCGAAATGACGTGGTGTAAACGCGGGTGCCTCGGACGATCACGCCAAAAGTGATAGGTTGCTTTCTGGGGATGTGGTCTGTCGGTTCCGCGCCTGAATTAATGGACTCAACTCAGAGGTAAATTTAGAATATTTTTGTGTAGTGAATTTTTATTAAATTGTTTTACTTTAACTTTTTAATATTCAAAAATTTTAACTTCTCTCTCGCTCACGTGATTCCTACTCCTATTGTTTGTTTTGTGTGATTTTTTGGGTGAGCTAGTCCACCTGTCGTGCGCGACGGGGTCGGAATCAGCGGGGCTCGAATAAAGTAACCTATCTGGCGCCTGGAATAAAAAAGAATCAACGAGCTTCGTGGGTTATTCGTGGATCAGAAGGTGTGACCCACGAACTCGGTTATTCCGGTAATGCTGCCGCGGTTGACAGGTAAGTGGCAGCCATTTTATGTAACCTGGTTTTCCATCCTGGTTCATCCCCGGCCAGGTCGTGGCTAACAGTTTGTACACGGAAAAATTGGAAAACCAGAAACAAAAAAATTATATTTTCTAGTGTATGGCTTTTATTGATTTTCGCTTTGGTTTTTTCTTTCTCTCACATTTGCTTGGCTCTCGCTTAAGAAAAACAGTAAAACCAAACCCCCACCCCCTCTCAACCTGGTATCAAAAATTTTTCTTTCTGCGCAAATAAATCAGGGAATGGATATTCGCGCAGAACACATGGAACCTGGATTGCCCTATTGAAAAACGAAACCTGAAAACATTGAAAAACGAAACCTGAAAATATTGAAAAACGAAGCCAGAAAATAAGTGATTTTTGGTCTTTTTCGCAACTGTTTCTGAAGCTAGAAGATTGTCTTAGAAAAATTTGGAAACTTATCGAGAGATTAAGGGAACTTTTCGAGGATTAAAGTATCGTGGAGGAAACACATGTAAGATTTCGGAAATTTAAGCAATCTGCATGTGTTTCCGCAATTTTTCGATGACTGGAAAGAAATTACAAGGGTTCTCGAGATTTTCCGGTGATTTTACAGAAAATAAGAAATTTTGGAAATCTTTGGAAATTGAGAAGAATTTCCAGGAAACATACTGGAAATCTAAGAGAAATTTTTTTTGTAAAAGTAAAGGAATTGCGGATGTTTAAACGACACTACCAAGGAAAAAGAAGGATCTCTGGTTAGTGTCTTTTTTTCAGGTATTTCGATAGGATCCTTGGTAATTAGTGAATTTTCCCGGACATTTTAGAAACGGCTTCCAGAATTTGAAAATTTTTGGGAGACTTTTGGTGGCCCGTGGAAATTTTGGGAATATACGGAAGGAGGGACAGTCGAGGGCCAAACTAGACACTCTAGGGCCAATCTGTGGGCAGTAATGGCTCAGTTACCGGACTGGGAAAATGACTTAGCGGGGAGGCTCTACAGGCAATCCTAAGGTGGCTGCACTTTAATGCAAACGGGGTAGACGAAGTGTTGCGGGAGTGAATGGGGCGGTACTTCGCGCGTTGGGGAGGGGGCTTGGGGTAACCAGGCGGTACCCTGGTACTCAGAAGACGATGACGACCAGGAACAGGTACCTCGGAATTTTGGGACCGAAGAAAGCATAGCGGGTCGAATGGTCCGGAATGGGGGGAGACCAGGCCTTGAGGGCCTGGCTCACGGAGGAAGTGCGATTCCCCAACAATATCAAGGGGCAAATAGGAAATCTAGGAGCCCCGGTAGGGCTCAAGGTCGGCCGAAAGGAGACTGGGAATACCAAGCCACGATGCCACTAAGCCGTAGTGTGACGACACCCTGGGCAAGTGGGTCAACGAAACAAACGGCATATTACCCCCCGACAGTGAGTGCCCTAACGTGTGTTCCCCTAGTAACTAAATCGCAGCCGATCTTTACTACCGCGATCATTAGGGACACATGCCCCCAAAGTGACTGGTACAGTAGGCATCGTGATGCCCCACTGAGAATTAAGACACAGCACCGCGAGACCGAAGACTAGGGCCGGACCGCAGAACCGGAGGGTTATTGGTACCCAGAAAATTATCCGGAGTCCCACCCGTGAGAATTTGCTACAAGTGACCACCGCCAACAGAGGGTATGGGAACTTGAGAGGCCCCGAACAAGAGCGATTGGAGAGAACTAGCGGCCGATCCGAAAATTAAGATAGATACGGGTCACAAGAATTTGTAGAGCCAAGAGAAGTCAACTATAGGCCGTATGCCACAGGGTATGGCAGTATTAAGAGCAGAGTCGCGCCCCGTAGCACAGGTACTCCCACGGCTGGGAGGAGGAGCCGGAATATGAGGGCTACGCGCAAAGACACTCACTTGGGCGAAGAGGTTTGCGTGAATTTGAACCAGAAGCCGCCACGAGTCACGGGTATGCTCAGGGATGGGGCGGGGCCCCATGCGACCCCACAGCAAACCGAAGAACGTAACAAGAAACGTGGAAGGGGGGAAGGTCAGCTTCAACGGACAAAAGGGCTCAAGTGTGGACAACTCCCTGTGGAGGGTCAAAGAGGACAGAGCCGCATCTTTCCTCACGGACGAGGAGTTGTTAGTTGCGATGCCTTTCCTCTTAAAACATATTGCGTGGCACTGTTTTCGTCAGAACAGATTAAGATGGAATACGTGGGACCAGTGCATGCGGCATTTTCAAGCTCGCTTTGGGGACGCCATCTACCAAGAAAGGTTGGAGGAGCAGATTCTCTCACGCAGGCAAGGCCAAGAGGAACCGGTGGCAGATTACCTGACCTGCATGTATGGGCCTTACCAGCTCTCGACCAGGCCAATGGATCTCGAGGTCCAAATGAATCGAGTATACGCGAACCTCAGATCCGACTTTAGGAGGGCCATCAGGCGTTACGAATTTACTGACTTTAACGGCCTGGCGATCCTAGCGGCGGAATAAGAGCACGTGGTATCCACCATAGGTGAAGATATAGCCCCTCCATCCCCCGAGAAGTCCCTTATCCCTGAATATTCGTATAAGGGGAAGGGCCCTCCGTCCAAAAAGAGCAGTTCTGTGGCCGATATCGCCCCGACGCTAGTCGGTAGCGAACCCACACAAAACTCGACGGAGTTGACGCAATTGATCAAAGCCCTAATCGCGACAATAGGAAACGACAAGCGAGGGTCAACCGCGAGCTTGAGTACATGGCGGAATATCCGGAATTAGTCCACCACTATACCGAGGAGGGGACTGAACTGGAAGTGGAGAGAAGGGATGAAAATCCGACTTGGTTTCTGACACCTTAAGCTTATGTAACAATAAAAATAAATTAACCATAAAGCTAAAGATTGAACCTAAAGAAGATCATGATAAAAATGATATTTTTAAACTAGATAAAATTATCTATTCTCCTGAAGAAAACGAAAATTCTGTTGAATTTACAAACAATATTAAAACACCTGATTCTCTTCATGAGCAAATAATTTCCCCCGATGATGATATAACCCTATGTGTTGACAAATACACAGAACCGACTACCGAATATAAAACTAGGTTCTTTAACCTAATTTCCCCATGTCGCGATGTCTGTGCTCATCGACTAGATCAGCAAAACTTAAATGAGCGTAAATTAAAATGGATTCACGAGAATTCATACCCTAGGCGCAACGTATCCATTTTGAAATTGGGTCTGAAATGGTCATGCGGACAACAGCTATCAACGAAATATGACAAGTCATATTTCAACCGAACTCATCCAATTCTAATGGCTCACAGAGAAGAAGTGGCCAAGGATATTGCTTGCAAGGTGCAATATGTCCTCAGGACAATAATCGCCTGCAATGAAAGACTTGCCAACCTCGAATACGGTTAGATTATAGCACGGAAAATGTATCGCTTCTTCTTAAACAAAAATAAATAAAAAGTGGTTACTTATCACACAACAACAAAAGAAAAACTTTAAAACGGATTCTATGATGAAAGAATCACAAAAATTTAATTTAGTCTCTAAAATAAATATAATGCGAAATCGCTCCTCTCAAACAAAATTTTCGAGCAAAACTTGAAGTACACAAAAAACTTTTCTCCACTTACATTTAGACGAAAATGCGAAATAATTACCTTTCACTCCTCTGAAATTGTTTTTAAAATTGAAATTTCATCTAGCTCGCTTTCCAAATAGCTATTAGGGGCAGGTGTAACGCTCAATGATCACGTTTCTTGGCACTAGCGACTTGAAAAGCTGCCTAGTTGAAATCCCATTTTAAAAAAGGGGACAGATGAGGAGTTCCATCTTTGAAGAACGTAACATATCGCAAATCGATGAGGAAGCGATAGAGATTACAGATATAGTACGTAGTATGCGGTAAACCCTCTTGGAATTGCCACCAGCAGCGGAGCGCACAGATAGCACAGGTAACATCGGAGTGGGGACTTACATGCCTACTGGAGGGGTGAGCTATTAAATAGCCGCACCTGAAAAGAAAGCTCATCTTATCTCCGATGCGTCGGCTAGAGCACCATCTCTAAGGGAAGAACTGCGGTTCCCTCTTAGAGTAACCAGATTAGGTTTTACTGATTAGATACGCGTTGGAAATTAATGCACTTAGTTTCCAGCATAGATGGAAAGGACTTACACTGCATAAGAATCTTACTCCAAATAAGAGAAGATTCTCTCATGCATTAGCATTGTGTAAAGTTATATAGGTATTTACATAACAGTCTTGTTATCTTGTCCAGACGGCCATGCGACATAGATATATCTATATATAATTATCGATTTTCCTTAGCACCCGTTCGCCAGCTGTGAGAGCACGAGTGACGTCACGGACCTTTTATGCTTCCAGGTGTTTCACGTAATTTCCCGAGAAAATAGTCGGGAATTCGTCGTAGCGAAATACCTGCCTAAATCGAATTTTGAAATGGAATCTAAATCCTGTAAATGAATATAGTATTTGCTTGGACGTTTTCTGTCCTTTCTCATGAAGAGTATGGCTCATTGAGATAAATGTTTTTCTTTTCATTCAATTCCTTTAATACTGTGAAATTTAGTTATGAGTAAAAATGATAAAATCCAGTATTCCAAAAGGAGAATAACATTTCTATTTTTGTTCTTTGAGTTTTTCATGGGCAATCACCCACCTCAAATAAACAAGTTTAATTTATAAGCAATTGTATCTCGTTAGGAGATTTTGTGTGTATTTCTTCCATTAGATTCAAGTAGGAAAAAGGTGATTCTGCTAAGCAGAATCACCCATTATGCCACGGGTCATAATGATGAGAATTAGTGATTTCTAATATCTCATTAGAGATTGCGTTTAAAATCCAGTATCACTATACTGAATGTTTCCTTGACTCAATATGTTTTCCCTCTTGCACAGATAAAGAAATCATACGATCTCGTTTCGAGAACAGTAACGGCTCACTATACTCCCACTGAAAAAGGCAACTTGTCCAACCCAGATAATTACAGGCCAATAACTTGTTTGAACACACTGTATAAAATCTTCACAGCTGTCCTAAGCAACAGGATTGTTTGACGAATTGAGCCTGTGTGGAGAGACATGTACGAACAACGTCGCTCGAAAAAATGTGTAGCAAGCTGCCGAGAGAACCTGCTAATTGACAGGTGTGTCTGTAAAGACGCTGCAACCCATCAGCGCGTCCTGTCAATGGCCTGGATTGACTACCGGAAAGCTTTCGATTCAACTTCTGATAGACTTATCATCTGTCTGCTGTAAAGCTTGAAGGTGCATCCACACATAGTGAGATGCATAGAGAGATTGATGCCTCTTTGAAAAACTATATTTACTATCTCACCTGGAAATTGTCGTGTGACAACGAACAACGTCACCTTTCAGAGGGGCGTCTTTTAGGGGATACCATGAGCCCTCTGCTTTTTTGCATCACATTTCTGCCTCTATCTCTCGCACTACGAAATTCTCCTGGATACATTTGTAGAGACACTAATCATCGCGAGCATTAGGTCACTTATGTATTTTATATGGATGACCTGAAGATCTATGCTTCTGGTAACAGTAAACCTCAGAGTACTTTAAATATCGTCGAGAAGTACACAGGAGAGATCGGTATGGACTTTGGATTAGACAAGTGAGCTAAAATTCAGCTGAAGAAAGGAAAAATTATTGGCGTTCCCGATGACCCTGAGCTTGTGGATATAAGTTTTACTGGACATCTTGACACTGCAGAGACATACCCAGGACCTATACTCACCGAAGCAGATACAAGCATGTTCTTCGACAGATTTGGTCTTCAAATCTGTCAGCGTTGAAAAAGGTATCTGCTACTAAGATTCTTGCCGTCCCGGTTCTACTCTACTCGTTTGGGGTGGTTCAATGGACGAAGACCAAGCGCACGGCCCTTGATTCCACCACACGTGATATTATATATATGCATAAGAGCTTGTATATCAATTCGTGTGTTCCGCGATTATACATCTAACGCTGTCAAGGCGGACGCGGACTTCTGAATCTCCAGTGTCTTCACAACAAAATTTTTCTGAGTACAGCTTACATCGTTGCGAATGGCAGAGATCCTCTCCTGAAAATGGTCAGGAACCACGAGATGATTGCAAAGGAGCGTTCCTTTATCAAGCCACGGAACAAGTGGCCGAGACACTTGGCCTGAATTTTGCTATCAGAAGTGAGGAAAGTGCATTTCTCCATCCAGACGCTTCACTTCTAAAAGTCGAAGTAAAGAAAGCAGAGGTTGAAAAATTTAATCAACAGTTACTCGGCGAGAAAATGTACAGAAACTTTCACAGAAATGTAGGAAAACAGTCCTTGTCGAAGAAGCAAACTATTGCTTTCCTCAGACCATCAGGGCTTAATTCAGGTACAGAGGGTTTTATTTTTGCATGCCAGGACGGTGTCATTTTCACCTTAGTATACCGTGACCGCATTTTATGTCAAGAAGTTCCCAGCAACAGGTGCAGAGCGTGTCATTCACACGCTGAGTACGTAAAACACATACTATCGGGGTGTCCCACCCACGCGGGAACGACGTATATCCACAAACATAATGCGGCCCTAAGAGTGCTTTATTACCATCATTGTCGCTCTGACGGGGTTGGCCGCGACTTTGCCCTGCCGAGCGCTCCAAGGAAGATACAGTCAGTTGTCCAAAACGGGAGGTGCCAAATTTTCTGGAACTACGATTTTCGGACAGCGTTCTGCGTTGCACACTCGAGCCCTGACATTGTTCGCCAAGACTTCGAGAAACGAACTGTATTCGTGATCGAATTCCCGGCTCCGTCCGAATACAACATCACTGCCAAGGAGAAGGAAAAGGGGGCGAGGTATAAAGACCATAAAAGGGAGCTGCAACAACTGTACTCAAAATATTCGGTACAAGTGGCTGTCCTTGTGATCGGTGCTCTCGGAGGTGCGAAACTATCACTGGTTCGTAACCTTGAAGCCATACCCGCGTGCCGAAAATATGCCAAGGCACTTGCGAGATGGATGCAGAAAGCTGTCATCCTTGGGTCGCTTCGTGTCCTCAACACACACGAGGGTTTCGCCGGCCTGTCGTCTGAATTTCATCGTGGCATCCATCTCACTATCGTGAGATGTGGCGATAAGTGTGATATACGGCGATGCTCCTGGGAGCTGGTGTCATTTTTAGATTACAGTTGCTTTCAGTGTGACCCTGCGGTGGTTGTTTAACCCTTTTTTTAATTATATACATATATATGTCGTAGCCCCGTAGGTCAGGAAGTTAGCCTAATGATCGGCCGACTCGTCTGATGGCCAAAGGCCTTTCAGGATATTAGACCAACTTTATTTCAATGAAAAGGAGTTTAAAGAAAAGGTACATTTGTATTTCGAATTGCGTGAATTGTGAATTACCTTATTTCATTTTATCATTATGTTTGAAATATGTACAACTTTTAATACTACACAGAAAAAGTAAGTTCTAGACAGTTTATGGAACTAATTTAAGAGTAGCGAATATGAGCGATAACTGAACAGAGTTCTATCTAATTTCCGAAATATTCCAGATAAAATGTAGAATTATCATTTTCTGAGTATTAATTTGCCAAAGCAATTTAGCTTTTTCATTATTTTCGAGAATATTGACTTCAAAATTTTCGAAACAAATTTATTTTCTATAAATGTTATACATTTTTTTCATAATGTTTACCAAGTATATTTGAAATTAGAAGTATGTGTGAAGTTTCTTAAACAAAAAAATGTTATTTTTAATCAACATTTTAAAACAGAACAGTTGCTTAATAAAAAAATATATTTTCTTCTTGGAATAGAATATGATATTTTTTTAAAGGGTTTTTCCTGCAACAAATTATAAATAAATCACAGTATTAAAAAAAAACATTCAATTTTGTACAATTTGCTCACATTCGACCTTTACACTTGCATACAATTCCCAATCAATCAGATGTATTAACCAGACGTATTTTTACGAGAAAGAACATTATTGAAGCAAGTCATAAATCAATGCGATGACTAACTAGAATTAATGTTCAGCAGGTTACAGTGAGAAAAAATTGTTTATAATGTTTATAATTTTTCATGAATAGGCTTCATCTGTTTTTGCGGAATCAACTTGAAATGTTTTGCTAAAGATTCCTAGCTGTCATATTTTCAGTATTACAAAAACTTTGTATTATACAAACAAATTGTTTATATAATCAACCATTATTGTCATTGTGGAATATATAGCAGCAAGGAGTTTATTTTTCTTATACTTTCCGCCTCTTGGATTCAATGCACAGAGTTATAAGATGGAAAAAAATGGTTAACTTGTAAAGTTAATTGTTATAAACAATTTGTTTCAATGAATAATCTACATGAGCGACTATTCGTCTACAAAGTATATTTCTGCTCCGAAATCGCTTGCTTCTATCGTTAGGATTATACTTGGCCATTAAAATTGAAGATTGAATGTTATTAATTAACTCTATAAATAAATGTACATCACAGACATTATTTTATAGGCAGAAACAAGTCGTTTTTTCTTTCAGTCTTGTTTTTAATTATATTAGCAATGATATTTTCTAAAAAATTCTGCTACTTATCACTGTTTGTGTATTTTATAAACAAATAATGTGAGCAAATGTACATTTTAGGCGTTTTTACGCGGAAATAAATCGATTTTTCTTGTATTGTTGTCCGGAGATTTTAGTGGATAAGTTTTTAAAAAGGACAAAAAGGCTCTTGGGAAGGGAATTAGGGTTCCAAGGTAGACTTTGGGCGAATGACTCAAGGTTTATTCGTAAAGGTTACAGAGACGTTGCGACTCGGAGTCTGGACTAATAATGACTCCATATTCATAAGCCATAGGTCTTATATAGGCTTTTGTTATCTTTTATAGATGCTGAGTTGACATCTCCTTCCTCCGGGAAGACTGGTTCCTACCAGTCAAAAATCTGGTATTTTGTTCCTCATGGGGCTTCCTGATGGTTCGGTGGGCACCATGTATGCTGCGTGGGCTGATGTCCCAGATGGTTGTTGTTAAATGACCGTGTGGTCCCGAGTTTTGTAGATCGTTTTCCCACAGGGTGTTGATAGACAGAGTCTGCGTATTACGTGACGTAACCCGCATTTCCAAAGGCCGGCAAATATGAGGACGGCGAGGCTGGTGTATCCTAGACGTTCCAATGTAGTTGTTCCGGCTTGCCACCACGAATGCTGCCTTCTGGATTTTAGAAGATCTTCATAGCCTGCTTCAGCTTCTGTCAGGGTGGCAGCTGCTTTTCTGAGCTGGGAGAGGTCGATTTGTGTACTATAGAATATAGGCAGATTTACCTCTGATTTATCCTCCATTAGGGCTATTGTTCCTTCATATATGCCATCATATATGTATTGACCGTATACCGTGTAGGGGTATGGTAGACTGGTGAACTTGATGCCATCGTAGATTTCTTTACTTGGTATCGGTGTATGGATATTGTATATTAGGCGTCCGTTTACCAGTGCCATTAGGTTTTCTTGAATTGCACCCAAGCTCTTCATGAAGTTTTCTGGTGTTATGATTCTGGGAGATATCTTTCCGTTTTTTGCCTCGCTGACTGTCTTCTAAATCCTTTAAGATTTCCACTGTTCCTTCAAAGTGTAATTCTAATTCCAAGAGAGAGTTCAATATTTGGTTATTGAATCCTAGTATGTTGGTTGCGCTAGCGGTTTG
>CAKNYM010051236.1:0-59101 GCA_932195095.1 Andricus curvator | reverse complement strand
GATAAACAATATCTCTGGGATTTACTGTCAGATATTTCCTTCTTCAGAAAAAGTATTCTAGAATAGACGGATTCTGCAGCTAAAATTTGTTTAACTAAGCTTCAAAAAAAAGCAACTATCAAAGCCCGAAATAATTTTTTTTTATGTAAACGCTTTTTTTATTTAAATAAAGATAGTATTAATAATTTTTTAAAGATTATTATTAATGCAATTCACAGTTTACGCAATTTTAAATACAAATGTACCTTACCTTTAAACTACTTCTCATTGAAATAAAGTTAGTCTAATATCCTGAAAGGCCTTTGACCGTCAGATGAGTCGGCCGATCGTTAGGCCAACTTCCTGACCTGATCCGCCCCATAGACTACTAAAAGGTTCCGCAGGTAAATTCGTCTATTCGGTGACGTTCAACCTAGTTCCTAGGAACTTGGCTGAATGACGGACTCGGCAACTGGGTTAAAGAACCACCGCAGGGTCTCACTGGGAGCAACTGCCATCTAAAACTGACACCGGCTCTCAGTAGAGCCGTGGTAAATCACACATATGGCCGCGTCTTACGACCGTGAGATGGGTGGTCACAGGGCACAATGAAATTACAACAACAGGCCGGCAAACCCTCTTGTGTCTTAAGCAGACGAAGCGATCGAAGCAACCGAGCAACTGAACGGTATACACACAGACACACACACACACACACACACACACACACACACACACATATATATATATATATATATATATATATATTCGGTATTCGGTTTTGATTCCTTGGGAATTAAACCAAAGGGCCTATGGCAAAGCCACCGAGCGCGTCCTCGGGTTGCGGATAGAGGGTCCCTGTACCAAGGGTTTCTGCTGAATATGGTTACAATAATTAATAAGCAGTCGCGGACAATTGTCCAGGGATGGTCCCGAAGGAATAACCCCTAAGCGAAGGCGTAACAACCGTGCCGAAAGCTGAATGGCACCTGGGTGAGGTGTCTCAAACGGTGACTCTGGGATACCGGGCAACCTCTCAGAGTATCAGCCTTATCCTTGCACGCGGGGCTCTACAAGGATGGACGAACCCTTTTCCCTAGCTGCTCGTAGAAACAACAATGACAACATCAAACATAGTTTTAGGAAGTGCGGTTCAAAACAATCGAACGCGCAGGGCTCCCGACAATCGGTCGGACAACAATGCCGACTACCCTAGAGTTGGGGGAGCCAATCAAGACGGAGTCAATGCGATTGACCGGCAGAATTTCATTACTTTTAAGTGGACGGATCGACTCAGGGACGTCCTGCTGGAGTGCTATGATACCAGTATGGCCCCTGACCGAAAAGGTTACATGGCGCGACTGCGTGCTCTGTGGTGCGAGAAACACACACAGCTCTCGGATTGTTCGCAAGAACGTCTACGTAAACGTGCCGAGGAACTCCGGAAAAGGGGTTATATAAGCGCAGCGCCTACTCAACCGTAGACAGAACAAGCCGGCAACAGAAAAAAAGGCGACACTGAGACCAACCTCCAACAGGCATCCAATAGAGGAAGAACGATGCTTCAAGACCCGGAAAAACATCAACATTCAGGTTTCTCCCAAGCCCAAAGATCTGACTGAACTGGATGATGAGCTTCGTGGAGATTTTTCCGAAGAATCCGACCTCTGGACTATCAACTGTGGTGTGTACAATGCAGCGAGAACTTTGGCAGATGCAAACCGTAAAACAAAAACAATGCTTGATCATAAGACCAAAAGACGAATGCATCAACTCAACACAAAGATAGGCTGGGCAAGACAGTACGCGTCCCGCATTCAGTATGTGATTGAGTACATAACATCTGGCAGGACTTTCACTGCCATGGTTCGACAGTTCGCGCGCGAACTGCGGATCTGACATCACATAATCAACATGTCAAAGCTACTGACCATCAGGCAGCATATTTTTGACAGAATACGAGTACTATCTACCAGAGGAGGTCGAAGCATTTTGGAGAGAAGTATACGAAGTCCAACATCCACTTTAAGAAGGCTCAAAGAACATAAATACCAATGCCCTCATAACAGCTGAGGAGGAATGCCCGCCTATAACTACCGAGGAGGTGAAAAACGTATTAAGAGGAATGAAGAACTATTCCGCTCCGGGACCAGATGTTATCAAGACCTTCTGCTGGAAGAAGTTTTCTTCAACCCACCAGCATCTGGCCCGAATTTTCACCTCATATCTAAAGTCGGAAGAGCCTATTCCGGGGTGGTTGGTGGAAGGGCGCACAGTGCTCCTGCCGAAGACGGGCAACTTAGCTGACCCTAAGAATTACAGGCCAATAACTTGTCTGAACACACTGTATAAGATCTTCACAGCTATCCTAAATGATAGGATTGTTCGGACAATTGGACCTGTATGGCGAGAGATGTATGAACAACGTGGCTCAAAGAAAGGCGTAGCGGGATGTCGGGAGAACTTGCTCATCGATAGATGTGTCTGTAAAGACGCAGCATACTATCAGCGATTTCTATCGATGGCCTGGATTGATTACCGGAAAGCTTTCGATTCAACCTCCCATAGACTTATCATCTGTCTGTTGGAAAGCCTAAAGGTTCATCCACACATAGTGAGGTGCATAGAGACATTAATGCCGCTTTGGAAAACCAGATTTACTATCTCATCTGGAAAACATCGTGTGATCACTAACAGTATCACCTTTCAGAGAGGTGTATTTCAGGGCGACACCATGAGCCCTCTCCTCTTTTGCCTCACATTATTGCCACTATCTCTCGCACTTCGCCATTCCGAAGGGTATCTCTGCGGCAAACCTGGAAACCGAAAGCATAAGGTCACTCATGTATTTTACATGGATGATCTTAAGATCTATGCTAGGAATCAAGAGAAACTACATCTAGCTCTGAAAATTGTCAAAGAGTACACTCAAGAGATTGGAATGGAATTCGGGTTAGAGAAATGCGCCAAGGTTAATTTGAAGAAAGGAAAACTTAATGGCATCCCCGAAGATCCTGAGCTCGTTGACAGAAGCGCTATAGGACACCTTTGCGCTGGAGAGACCTATACATACCTGGGCGTGCCACAGAGCCGCATTCAGGACGCGACATCTCTAAAGGATACTCTTCGATGCAGATACAAACGTCTCATCCGGCAGATTTAGTCTTCCGAACTGTCGGCGAGAAACAAAGTATCTGCAACGAACATGCTTGCCGTCCCGGTAGTACTTTATTCATTTGGAGTGGTTCCATGGACGAAGGACGAGCTCAGATCCCTTGATATCGGGACGCGAAAGGTTTTGCACATGAACAAGAGCATGCACCTTAAGTCTTCTGTTCCGCGACTTTACATCTCACGCCACCTAGGTGGTCGCGGAATACTGAATCTTGAATGTCTTCACAACAGACTCATTCTGGGTACAGCACATATAGTTGCAAATGGACAAGACCCTCTTCTTAAAATGGTCAGGAAACACGAAGAAGTGGGAAAAGGGGCGTTTCTGTACAAAGCAGCGGAGGAGGCTGCTGAAACACTCGGCCTTGACTTCAATATTAGGGGTGAGCAAAATGCATCAAATCTTATCCATCTTGAATACTCACTCCTGAAGGCCCGGATTAAGAAAGCTCAGGAGAAAAACTTCCACGAACAGCTCCTCGACAAGAGGATGCACGGCATCTTCCACAGAAATGTGGAAGATCAGTCGATGTCGTATGAGCTAACGTTTGCTTTCCTTAGATCACCCGGATTGAAGTCGGGCACGGAGGGCGTCAAGACGGTGTCATTTCCACTCTAGCATACCGTCGCCACATTTTGAGCCAAGACATTCCCGATGATAGTTGCAGAGCGTGTCATGCACACCAAAGGCACAATGCGGCACTAAGAGTGCTTTATTACCATCTCTGTCACTCTTATGGCATTAGCCCAAATACCTCTCCGCTAAACGCTCCTAGAGAAATAGAGTCAATTGTCGAAAATGAGAGGTGCCGCATATAATGGAACTTTATATTCTCGACAATTGTTTCTGTTGCGCACTCGAGGCCTGACATAGTTCTCCTTGACTTCGAGAAACGAACCATGTTCGTTATCGAATTTTCGGCACCAGCTGACAAAAACGTCACAGCCAAGGAGAAAGAAAAGAAAGAGAGGTATAAGGACCTTATAAGGGAGTTGCGACGGTTATACCCGGAATATTCTGTTAAGCTAATCGTCTTGATCATCGGCGCTCTTGGAGGTGCCAAGGTTTCACTGGTTAATAGCCTGAAAAGCATCCCTGCGTGTCAAAAAAATGCTGAGACACTTGCGGGGAAAATGCAGAAGGCGGTCGGCCTTGGGTCGCTCCGTGTCCTCAGGGTGCACGAGATTTTTGCCGGACCATCGTATTGAGTTCGTCGCAGACTGTAACCACCTATTTTCAGATTAGCACCCGCTCCCGGCGAAATCCTGCGGTTGTCCTTAGGACAAAGGTTTAACTATATATATATATATATATATATATATATACATATATATATATATATATATATCATTTAGGAGAAATCCTTTTTTATTTCTTGACAAGTTTTTGTAGTGACGAGCCTGGAAAAATGTATAACTTGACATTGGCGCTTAGTTCAATGTCATTTACGTGTTAGTGTGTTTATATTGGATAGCAGTTTAACATAAACGACACTGATCTTTTGTCTTATATTTCACCCAACAAAGAATACTTGTAGAGTGCATTACAATAGAATAATTAATTGGACTTTAACGAAGAGTACGAGTGTTTATTCGGAATGGATTATAATTCCCCGAACAGCAGTGTGGAAAATGGTGAAGCAATGGTGAGAATGAAATAAGATTGTTGTTAATGTAAAACCGAGTACTTCACGTCATAAATATTTGGGGCATTATTACTCAAGTGTACCCACTACGCACGCGATAAATCCAAATTGTCCGCTCTAATCCAAACTTTGGCAAAGAGTTCTGCCATTGGATAGTAGTGAATGAGGAAAAAATTTTATCATTTGGATGAATATTTACTGAGAGGAAAGGGGTGAAAATTTTGAGATATTCATGAATATCCTCTATTTCGGCTATTTTTAAGTCTTCTAATGGCAATAAAAAAATGTCATCGAGTACAGTTTTGATAGGTTCTTCCACACCCTTTATATTCATCAAAACCATTTTTTGAAAAAGTAAATATTTGTCCATCAAAAATGGAAGTCAAAAACAAATTTTACTATTTTTGAAAAAGGCATACTTTTTTTTAGTTTTTTTCTTTTAAAAGACAGCATACTGTTGTCCCTTTAATAGCTTTGAGGTTGAGAAGTGGGATTTTTATTTTTTACTTATGAAAATAAGCGATGAGTGGCTTTTGAGAATATACCATCTGTTTTATCAATTTTTAAATATTTCAATAGCAATTTCAAAAAATGTTGTCTACGACAATGTCAATCGAACTTTTTTCGCCCTTTTCATAGATCTAAACTATGTCTTGAAAAAATAAATATTTCACCTTGCAGAATGTAAGTCAAAAATAAATTTGAATTTTTTCATAGAACGACGCGTTTTGCAATTCTTCGGGCTTTGAGGGAAGCTTGGGTTTTTTTCTTTAAGTAGTTTGAGATTAGGAAGTAAAATTAAATTTTTTATTGACGAAAAATAAGTTTTACGTTTTACCCAATAACGCTTGTGCACGTGCACCGGTTTTGTAAATCTAAACGATTATTTTTAACAAAAAACTTAAATTTTACTTTTTAATGTCAAGGTTCATTAAGGAACAAACCAAACCTTTTTTCTGTATCAAACAAAATTTAAAAAAACGTCCTTTCATGTAAAAAGGCAAATTTATTTTTGAGTTTCATTGTTGAAGGTCAAACATTTATTTTAAAAAAATGGTTACGATCGATGAAAAGGACATGAAACTCCGTATGGGAATTGTATTAGAAAATATTATTTTATTGCTATTAAAATACTTGAAAATGCATCAAAATAGATAGCTTATTTTAATAAATAAAAAACAAAAATTCTACTTCTTAACTTCGAAGATTTTGAAAGAAAAAAACCTAAGCTTTCTTCTGAGAAAAAAATATGCGTTCTTTCTAAAACATCCAATTTTTTCAGAATTTCATGTTTAAAGGACAGATATTTCTTTTTTTAAGAAATGCGAAACTGTACTGGAAAACATTTTTTATCGCCATTATCCCCCTCGGTAAATATTTATCCAAATAACAAAATGTTTCTCCCATGAACTACCATCCAATAGCCCAACCTTTTGCTTAAGTTTGCCTTAGGTTGGACACTTTTGACTGTTCGAGTGGGCACACTGAAACTGGAGAAGCAATGCCCCATTTATGAAAAAAAAATAATAAGTGAAAATTGTTTACTATAATTAAAAACTCTATTTTCCTCAAAAGAAATTAATTTTTTTAGAATACTAGTGACGATGTAAATGAAACGTACCATGAGCGCTTACCCAACGCACCAGACAAAATTTTGAGTGTTAATTATGAATTAATGATGAGGGAAAATTCTATAGAGAAGAGAAAGGAAGATCTGGAAGACGAAGCTAAAATCCAAACATTTTATGAGAATGATAAAAATTGTTGTGCCAGGCAATGCACTAAAAAAATACCTAGGGAAATCGCCTTAAAGCATAGGTATAATTATTTTATTCCTGTGTATTTTTAAATTTTAATCTTAAATACTTATTTAAAAACCTAAAAGAAGTAGGCGGCGGTTATTAAATGGATAGTAGCAAGAATTCCATCTGTTTAATTTTTCGGGGTGCAAAATTCATAAGCTGAAATTTGGATGAAGAAGTGCTTTTTGTTATTAAATTTTTTCAGAAAATGTTTTCAAAATAAAAAATTAGAATTAACAAAAGATTTTCCAGTAAAATTGTTATTCGTTTATAATTATTAGAACAAATTAGAGCAATAAGAACGCGTTTGTTAAAAATTTTTAAGAAATGATCAAGTCAACCCTCCCCAGGACGTTAATTAGACTTTTCCATAAGCCGAAAATTGTCGAATCGTTGCCTATGCTATAAGATTTGATAAACAGTCGGTCAATGTGGCAGCATTTTTCTTCATGATGAGAAATTGTAGCAGTGAAAGCGAAACTGTGCTAAGTCCACTTTTTAACGAAATTGAGTGTTCTTTAAAAATCATAATTTCTTGCCTTTTCACAAGCTTAACTGAGACTCATTTAGTGACTTCTAGTAGAAACATGCCGTTTTTAAGTATCAGGTCTAGGAGAAATTAACTGTTTCCTCGACAAATGGACCAATAACCGCGGTTACGGTTGTAGTTAACCTACTAAATATTCCATTTTTTTAACACTATTTTTTCCAATTTTTTGTAGCGCAAAAATTTTAACAATTCGAGATATTCTTTTCAAAATATGAGTAATTTGGGTGCCATTATTTCCTGAAAAAGTATTTTTCCCTCTTCTGTAAAATTAATCTGATTGGGCTTAGCAGCGTTGAGCATACCCGACTTGGATTGTTTTCACAGGTTCAATTTCTTGGAAATGGATAAAAAAGATCAAGATCTTGTAATTTGCTCCCAATTTGAAATTCATCGCCGCATTGAACTCTTGAAAAATGAACACGCAGCTGAAAATATGAAACAGAGTTCAAGGTTAGATAATAAAGAAAATCTGGATCGTCACTGTGTAAAGTATTTTTTTGCGGATTTGCGTATTTTTCGAAATATATATTTCTTTCTCCACGACATATCGGTGGAACGTTATAAAAATTTGTTGAAGTATTTTGATGAAAGTGGTCTCAATATCAGGAAACACGAATTAGGGAACAAAATTCCTACGAGGAAGAATGTTATAACATCTCGCGACATCGAAAATATCGTGAAATTTTTAAAATCGTATGCCGCTAAAGTGACTATTCCTCTGCCGGGTCGTTTGCCGTAATTTCGGAATTTCGTACAAGTTGTAAAATTACCATCTTGCGATATAAAAGTGTCTTTGTACCGCAAATTCGTAGATGCAACTGAAAGTGACGAGGTACAAATTCGCGATGTTTCGCGGACAACTTTCTATGACATTTGGAATGAGTATTGTCCTCACATCACGACAATGAAGCCAGCAAGTGATTTATGCGACGTTTTTCGTCAAAATCATTTAAAATTAACTCGATTATCAGGCTTGTCGACTGAAGACCAAACTGCGACGTTGAAACCCGCGATGGAACATTTACAGACAGCTCAAATGCAGCGAGAATTTTACAATTCATGGAGAGAAAAAGCAAAAAGTGCAAATCCGTTGTCATTACTCGTAATCTCGTTCGATTACGCCCAGAACGTATCGTACACAAGTAGCCCTCAGCAAGTCGGTTTGTCCTATTTCAAAGCCATTAGGAAAGGCGGTTTATTTGGGATTCACAATGAAGAAACTCAAGTGCAAACAAACATTATCATTGACGAAGAAGATAATGCGGGAAAAGGTGCCAATGCGGTTACACTGGTCAATAAAATGTGACCTATGTGCTCATGGAATGAGATATGTCATTTACGGAGTAGTTTTTTGTGCTGAATCCGAATCTGGCCTCCATTTCTCTCCAACACGTCAGGTTTTCGATATTTCAATGCATTTTTTAATGCCGAATCCAACGGTGGGCGTATTTTTTTTCGATATCTTGTACAATGGCCGAGATAATCTAGAAAAACTGAGAAAAAAAGCGAAAAAAGTGGATTTACAGAAAACTGCATATCTTGCTGAAACTTTTTTTTTTAGTGTTCCTGGTGTCATTCTCTTCGTTTTTTAATGCCAAATAAAGTTTAAAAAAATTGAGGGTTTAGGTTATCACCGTTTAAAATATACATGGCAGAGAAATGGTCTCTTTCTACAGAGTTGCCAGTTTGACGGCTTACACGTACTTTAAGCGAATCATTGTACTGTGTCTAGTATTTTATTGCATCACAATCTTCAATATCTGCAAATTTCACATTATTCACAAAGTTTTTCATTTTCTCAGTGTTAGCATTATTCAAAACTGCGGATTCTTCGAAATTAGCCAGATTCGGATTCAGCACAAAAAACTACTCCGGAAATGACATATCTTATTCCATGAGCATATAGGTCACATTTTGTTGACCAGTGTTATCAGCATGCTGCATTACTATTTAAGTGAATCTACTGCCGATAATATTGTACTTTTTTCCGATAACTGCGTTAGCCAAAATAAAAACAACGCACTTTTACATTATCTTCTCTGGCGCATTATAACGGGTAACAACAGGACTATTTCGTTAAATTTTATGTTCACAGGACACACCAAATTTTCTCCTGACCGCAATTTTGGAATTATCAAATCTAAGTATGCGAAATCAGTCGTAGATTGCCAACAGGATTTAATTGAAGTTGTAAAAATGTCTTCCCCGAATAATTATAACGTTGTTGTTCCCAGTAAAGATCCAACTACCAACATTCGTAACGCTTCATGGGCAAACTGGGATGCGTTCCTGAACTAACATTTCAAAACCATCCCATCTTTAACTAAATACCATCATTTCACTTTCAATTTTGACGGTCAAATCATGGAAAAACTTTTTTTGAATTCGCCGGAAGTATTAGTCGATAAAAAAGCTTCTATTGACATTGCAAATGGTTTACCGTTAAAAGAAATTAGGCCAGACGGATTCTCGCCTCAAAGGTCCTGGTATTTATACGATGAAATCCGTCATCTTTGTTACAAACAATCAAGTCAAGACCTCGTTGCTCCAAAGTCACTTGTTTCGAAACCAAAAGGAGGGCAAATTATAGATTATACAACAAAAAAGATAGGAAGTTTTATACTGAAAAGACGTTCGTCACTTTGCAGTAATGAAAAATGCAATTGAAATCTAGAACTCTATTTTATAAATTAAAATACAAAATATCACTGTACCAATTATTTATACTTCCATTTACAAATATTCAAAAATTTGTAAACAGAATTCAGATAAGTATAAGCAGAATGGGTCATTTTTTTGCCTTTTCCTTATTTCCTTCATCAGGATTATCATGTATACGGGTGTTCAGGAGAAAAAAAAGTAATCCAAGAAAGTCATTTTTCGTGACTATAATATAAAATTTTGTTCATTTAACCTTTAAAAAAAGAGCGGTTGTTTCAATTTATATTCATTTTTTTAAATAAGCTCAGCTCAGACATTTGTTTTTGTTTAATAATAATTTTGTTTTATAAAGTTTAATAAAGTTTACAGGTCTATTTACTTCATACAAACAAATTTTTATTTTTGAAAAAATCATTGCTGTGAACAAAATTCTCTGAAAAATTGGTTTAATACGTTCCACTATTCCAGACTCAAATTATTTATACAGATAATAATTATTAAATTTGTATGACTACTTGTAACAAAATTACACTCCTAAAATTCTAACTCAGTATCAAGCAATAGTATAGTGTTAAAGATGATATTTTTTTTACACGAAAGTGAAACAATTTTGAATTTATTTAAATTGTTTCCTTACAGACATTTGAATTAAAATTTTCTATCAAAATCTATCTAACTAATGCAGATACTGAATGAAAATTTGAGTCTGACATAACGGAGGTTCAACAACATTTTTAAAGATATTTGTTTATAATAATAATGATTGGTAAATTTGGTTGTGTTTTGGGATTACATGTTATTCCTGACATAAATTAAACAGTTATTGAAGTGTTAACTTTTTTTTTGTGAAAAACGTAACTTTTTGCATACTTCGAACTAAAAAAATTTTAAGTAAGAAAAGGAGGAGACAACAATTCTGAAACCAGTCCTCTTCAAATTCAATGCACTTTATTGAAAAAAAATGAATAAATAAAAATCAGATCAGAATTGGAGGTTCTAGATATTTTTGAACGAAAAAAATGCCTTTTCTACCCTATTCGTGGAGGTTACGAGTTGCGAAATGCGAATAATATGCTGCGAATTCGATGACACCACTCACGGATACGTCGCGTACAGCTTAAGTGGTAAGTGGTGGGGCTGGTTTCCGCAGGCCTCTCGTCTGGTCTCGGCGTACGCCTGTCATGCCTATGTTTGTAGCTTAATAACAGGAAAAGTAATTAACTTAGAGAATTTCTGATTATTGGAAATGAAAGAGTACCTCAGAAACTATCGATTGGCGTAAGAAAATGATAATCGATTTTTTCCGCATTAGGTCCCGTTCTTTGCGGACGGTCACACACAGATATATAAATTAAAATAAAAAGTTA
Organism: Andricus curvator; assembly: GCA_932195095.1. NCBI lineage: Eukaryota > Metazoa > Arthropoda > Insecta > Hymenoptera > Cynipidae > Andricus > Andricus curvator. Next base: position 47,922 of record CAKNYM010051236.1, on the reverse strand, counting down.
AACAACCACCGCAGGGTCCCACTAAGAGCAACTGCCATCCAACAAAATGTCAATAGCCCCCAGTAGCACCGCCGTAAATCACACCTATGGCCACGTATCACAACCGTGAGATGGGTGGTCATAGGCAACGACAAAATCACAACGACAGGCCAGCGAAACTCTCGTGTGTCTTGAGGACCCGAAGCGACCCAAGGATGACAGCTTTCTGCATGCATCTCGCAAGTGCCTTGGCATATTTTTGGCACGCGGGTATGGCTTTAAGTTTACGAACCAGTGATAGTTTCGCACCTCCGAGAGCACCTATCACAAGGACAATTACTTGTACCGAATATTTTGGGTACAGTCGTTGTAGCTCTCTTTTAAGGTCTTGATACCTCTCCTCTTTTTCTTTCTCCTTTGCAGTGATGTTGTATTCGGACGGAGCCGAGAATTCGATCACGAATATAGTTCGTTTCTCGAAGTCTTGGAGAACGATGTCAGGCCTCGAGTGTGCAACGGAGACTGCTGTCCAAAAATCGTAGTTCCAGAAACTTTGGCACTTCTCGTTTCGGACAATCGACTCCATCTCCTTTGGAGCGTTCGGCAGGGCAGGGTCGCGGCCAACACCGTAAGAGCGACAAAGATGGTAATAAAGCACTCTTATTGCCGCATTATGTCTATAGATATACGTCGTTCCCATGTGGGTCGGACACCCTGATAGTATGTGTTCTAGGTACTCAGCGTGTGCATGACACGCTCTGCACCTATCACTGGGAACTTCTTGACATAAAATGCGCTCACGGTATGCTAAGGTGGAAAGGACACCGTCCTGGCATGCGAAAATAAAACCCTCTGTACCTGAATTATCCCCTAATGATTTGAGGGAAGCAAAAGTTTGCTCCTTCGACAAGGACTGCTTTTTTACATTTCTGTGAAAGTTTCCGTGCATTTTCTTGTCGAGTAGCTCTTGGTGAAAATTTTCAACCTCTGCTTTCTTCACTTTGGTTTTTAGAAGTGAAGCATCTAGATGAAGTAATGCACTTTCCTCACTTCTGATGTTAAAATTCAGGCCAAGGGTCTCGGCCGCTTGCTCCGCGGCTTTGTAAAGGAACGCTCCTTCGCCAATCATCTCGTGGTTCCTGACCATCTTTAGGAGAGGATCTCTGCCATTCGCAACGATGTAAGCTGTACTTAGAACAATCCTGTTATGAAGACACTATAGATTCAGAAGTCCGCGTCCACCTTGACGGCGTGAAATATATAATCGCGGAACTGACGAATTGATATGCAAGCTTTTATGCATATGCATGATCTTACGTGTAATGACATCAAGGGCGTTAAGCTCGTTCTTCGTCCATTCAACTACCCCAACGAGTAGAGTAGAACCGGGACGGCAAGCATGTTAGTCGAAGATACCTTGTTCAACGCCGACAGATTGGAAGACCAAATCTGTCGGAGAAGATGCTTGTATCGGCTTCGGAGAGACTCCTTCACTGATGTTACGTCCTGAATGCGGTTTTGAGGCACGCCCAGGTATGTATAGGTCTCTCCAGTATTAAGATGTCTGATAACACTTATATCCACAAGCTCAGGGTCCTTGGGAACGCCAGTAATCTTTCCTTTCTTCAGTTAAATTTTGGCACACTTGTCCAAGCCAAAGTCCATCCCAATCTCACCTGTGTAGTTCTTGACAATATTTATAGCAGTTTGAAGTTTGCTTCTACCAGAGGCATAGATCTTCAGGTCATCCATATAAAATACATGAGTGACCTTATGCTCGCGCTGATTAGTGTCGCCACAAAGGTATCCAGGAGAATTTCGTAGTGCGAGAGATAGAGGCAAAAGTGTGATGCAAAAAAGCAAAGGGCTCATGGTATCACCTTGAAAGACGCCCCTCTGGAAGGTGACGTTGTTCGTTGTCACACGATAATATCTAGATGAGATAGTAAATCTAGTTTTCCAAAGAGGCATCAATCTCTTTATGCATCTCACTATGTGTGGATGTACCTTCAAGCTTTCCAACAGACAGATGATAAGTCTATAAGAGGTTGAATCGAAAGCTTTCCGGTAGTCAATCCAGGCCATTGACAGGACGCGCTGATGGGCTGCAGCGTCTTTACAGACACACCTGTCAATTAGCAGGTTCTCTCGATAGCCTGCTACACCTTTATTCGAGCCACGTTGTTCGTACATATCTCGCAATACAGGCTCAATTCGTCGAACAATCCTGTTGTTGAGGACAGCTGTAAAGATCTTATACAGCGTGTTCAAACAAGTTGTTCGCCTGTAATGCTCTGGGTTGGACAAGTTGCCTTTTTTTGACAGGAGTATAGTGCGTCCTAACACCAGCCACTGCGGAATGGGAGTCTCCGACTTTAAATATGAGGTCAATATGCGGGCCAAATGTTGGTGTGTAAAAGTAAACTTCTTCCACCAAAAGTTCTTGATACAATCTGGTCCAGCAGCGGAAAAGTTCTTCATGCCTCTAAGTGCTTTTTTCACCTCTTCGGCAGTGATTGATGGACATTCCTCCTCAGATTTTATGAGGTTGTCGCAAAACTCCTTGAAGCGGATGATATTTTCAGTATCTTCGTTCAACTCTAGTGTTTTAGGGATCTTGTACACCTTTCTCCAAAAAGTCTCTACCTCCTTGGGCTTGGGTGGATTTTTGACAGAAACAGGTAGATCGCTGAAGAGGCGCGATGGGTCAGCGAGGAACTGTCGATTCTCCCTGATCCATCTCTCCCTCTTCTGTATTCTCCTCCTTGCGTCAGATAACAGCCGTATTTTGTCAACAAAATGCTACTTGATTGTCAGCAGCTTTGACTTGTTTAGTGTGTGATTCAAGATCCTTAGTTCTTGGGCGAACTTTCGAACCTTTTCCGTAAACGGTCTACCAGATGTTATGTAATCAATCACACATTGAACACGGGACGCATTCTGTCTTGCCCATCCAATCTTCTTGTTCAGTTGATGCAAGCGTCTTTTGGTCTTTTGATCCATCGTTGGTTTCAGCCTTCGATTTGAATCAACCAAAGTTCTCGCAGCACCATAAACTGAGCAATTGATGATCCAGAGGTCGGACTCTTGCGAGATATCTCCACGAAGGAAGGCATCCATTTCAGCCAGATCTTGGGGCTTAGGAGGAACTTGCATGTTAATGTTCCTTCTAGTAATGAAATTGCGATCATCTCTCAGAAGGTGCCTGCTTTCTGCGGTTGGTCTCAATGTCGCTTCCTCATCTTCGTCTGCAGCTTCATAAAGCAGCGGTTGGGGAAGCGCTCCGCGTACATATCCATTTTTCCGGAGGTAGTCGGCTTGATTTCGCAAAGACTGATGCGAAACGTGCTGAAGCTCTGGGTGTTTCTGGCACCACAGAGTGTGCATACGCGCCATAAAACCTCCGCGAACAGAGATAATGCTGGCATCGTAGCAGTCTAGCACGTCATCCCTGAGTCGATCCGTCCACTCAATGTGGGCGTTTCGCCGGTTCGTCGTCGTGTTTCCATCTAAATTATTTTCAGCACCCCGAACTCTAGGCTGATCGGCATTGTTTGCCGACCCATTGTCGGGTGCTCTGCGCGTTCGATTGTCTTGAACCGCATCTACAACATTTTGGTGTTTTGGTGGTTTCATTGTTGTTCCCACGAGCAGCTAGGGAAAGGGTTAGTCCGTCCTTGTAGAGCCTCGCGTGCAAGGATAAGGCTGATACTCTGAGAGGTCGCCCGGTATCCCAGAGTCACCGTTTCAGACACCTAACCCAGGTGCCATTCAGCTTTCGGCACGGTTGTTACGCCTTCGCTTAGGAGTTATTCCTTCGGGACCATCCCTGGACAATTGTCCGCGACTGCTTATTAATTATTGTAACCATATTCAGCAGAAACCTTTGGTACAGGAACCCTTTATCCGCAACCCGAGGACGCGTTCGGTGAATTTCTCATAGGCCCTTCGGTTCTATTCCAAAGGAATCGAAACCGAAACCGAATATCTCACGCTCGTGAGACGTGGCTATCAGTGGTTATTTAACCCTTTTTTTCATTTATATATGCATATATATATATATATATATATATATATATATAGTTCGGGGTAGAATTCGGGGTGCTGAAAATAAATGGAAACACGACGACGAACCGGTGAAACGCCCACATTGAGTGGATGGATCAACTCAGCGATGACGTGCTAGACTGCTACGATGCCAGCATTATTGCTGTTCGTGGAGGCTTTATGGCGCGTATGCACCCTCTGTGGTGCCAAAAACACCCGGAGCTTCAGCACGTTTCGCATCAGTCTTTTCGAAATCAAGCCGACAACCTGCGGAAAAATGGATATGTACGCGGAGCGCTTCCCCAACCGCTGCTTTATGAAGCTGCAGACGAAGATGAGGAAGCGACATTGAGACCAACCGCATAAACCAGGCACCTTCTGAGAGATGATCGCAATTTCATTACTAGAAGGAACATTAACATGCAAGTTCCTCCTAAGCCCCAAGTTCTGGCTGAAATGGATGCCTCCCTTCGTAGAGATATCTCGCATGAGTCCGACCTCTGGACCATCAATTGGTGTTCAATGTGTGATTGACTACATCACATCTGGTAGACCGTTCCCGGAAAGGGTTCGAAAGTTCGCCCAAGAACTAAGTATCTTGAATCACACACTTAACAAGTCAAAGCTGCTGACAATCAAGCAGCATATTGTTGACAAAATACGGCTGTTATCTCACGAAAGGAGGAGAATACAGAAGAAGGAGAGATGGATCAGGGAGAATCAACAGTTTCTCGCAGACCCATCGCGCCTCTTCAGCGATCTCCCTGTTTCTGTAAAACATCCACCCAAGCCCAAGGAGGTAGAGACTTTTTGGAGAGAGGTGTACAAGATCCCAAAAACACTAGAGTTGAAAGAAGATACTGACAATATCATCCGCTTCAAGGAGTTTTGCGACAACCTCAACCCAGAGAATTACAGGCCGATAACTTGCTTGAACACACTGTATAAGATCTTTACAGCTGTCCTAAACAACATGATTGTTTGACGAATTGAGCCTGTATGGCGAGAGATGTACGAAAAACGTGGCTCGAAAAACTTTGTAGCAGGCTGTCGAGGGAACCTGCTAATTGACAGATGTGTCTGTAAAGACGCTGCAGCCGATCAGCGCGTCCTGTCAATAGCCTGGATTGACTACCGGAAAGATTTCGATTCAACCTCTCATAAACTTATCATCTGTCTGTTGGAAAGCTTGAAGGTACATCCACATATAGCGAGATGCATAGAGGGATTGAAGCCTCTTTGGAAAACTAGATTTACTACCTCATCTAGAAATTATCTTGTGACAACGAACAACGTCACCTCCCAGAGAAGTGTCTTTCAAGGTGATACCATGAGCCCTTTGTTTTTTTGCACCACACTTCTGCCTCTATCACTCGCACTACGAAACTCTCCTGAATACCTCTGAGGCGACACTAATCAGCGCGAGCATAAGGTCACACATGTATTCTATATGGATGACATGAAGAGCAATGCTTGTGGATATAAGTGTTATTAGACATCTTAATACTTGAGACACATATACATACCTGGGCGTGCCTCAAAGCCGCATTCAGGACGTAACATCAGTGAAGGAGTCTCTCCGAAGCAGATACAAGCATCTTCTTCGACAGATTTGGTCTTCCAATTTGTCGGCGTTGAACAAGGTATCTGCATCTTGCATATCAATTCGTCAGTTCCGCGATTATACATTTCACGACGTCAAGGCGGACACGGACTTCTGAATCTTACAAGCTTACATCGTTGCGAATGGCAGAGATCCTCTCCTAAATATGGTCAGGAACCACGAGGTGATTGGCGAAGGAGCGTTCCTTTACAAAGCCGCGGAGCAAGTGGCCGAGAACCTTGGCCTGAATTGTAACATCAGAAGTGAGGAAAGTTCATTACTCCATCTAGATGCTTCAGTTCTAAAAACCGAAGTGAAGAAAGCAGAGGTAGAAGAATTTCACCAAGAGCTATTCGACAAGAAAATGCACGGAAACTTTCACAGAAATGTAGAAAAATAGCCCTTGTCGAAGGAGCAAACTTTTGCTTTCCTCAGATCATCAGAGCTTAATTCAAGTACAGAGGGTTCTATTTTCGCATGTCTAGACGGTGTTATTTCCACCTTAGCATACCGTGAGCGCATTTTATGTCAAGAAGTTCCCAGTGATAGGTGCAGCGCGTGTCATGCACACGCTGAGTACCTAGAACACATACTATCAGAATGTCTGACCCACGCAGGAACTGCGTATATCTATAGACATAATGCGGCCGTAAGAGTGCTTCATTACCTTCTTTGTCGCTCGTACGGTATCGGTCGCGACCCTGGCCTGCCGAGCGCTCCAAGGGAGATAGAGTCAATTGTCCGAAACGAGAAGTGCCAAATTTTCTGGAACTACGATTTTCGGGCAGCAGTCTCCGTTGCGCACTCGAGGCCTGACATTGTTTTCCAAGACTTCGAGAAAAGAACTATATTCGTGAACGAATTCTCGGCACCGTCCAAATACAAAATCACTGCAAAAGAGAAAGAAAAAGAGGAGAGGTATAAAGACCTTAAAAGAGAGCTGCAACAACTGTACCCAAAATATTCGGTGCAAGTAATTGTCCTTGTGATAGGTGCTCTCGAAAGTGCGGAACTATCACTGGTTCGTAACCTTAAAGCCACACCCGGGTGCCAAAAATATGCCAAGGCACTTGCGAGATGGATGCAGACAGCTGTCATCCTTGGGTCGCTTCGTGTCCACAAGACACACGAGGGTTTCGCCGGCCTGACGTTGTAATTTCGCCGTTCCCTGTGACCACCCATCTCACGGTTGTGAGACGTGGCCATAGGTGTGATTTACCGCGGTTCTACTGAGGGCTATTTACCTTTTTTTTTTAGATGGCAGTTGCTCTCAGCGGCACCTGCGGTGGTTGTTCAACTCTTTATTTAATTTATATTCCTGTCACCAATACGTAGCGCTTCCTCAGGTTGCGGATAGAGGAACGGCCCGTAAGGCTGGACAGCCCCTAAGGTTAACTGCGAATACAAGAATAAGCAGTCGCCGACAGCCGATAGGAACCAGACGTGAGTGAGGTGAGCCCACACTGGTGAAAAAATAGGTACACGACAACTACGGCTTGGGAGGACTCACCCATTCGCGTTCATACGCAATGGGTGGGTTCTGGCAAGCCGAGGTGCAGCGTGTATCCACCTAGAAACTCTACCCGAACCAAAACTAAAAATCTTGTAAGGGAAAAATCATGCTGCCCCATTGGATACCGCATCGATGACACTACCCGCAAGGGATGTGTGGAATGATTCGCCTGTATAGGGCCAAAGGGGTATTAATGCCAGTAGGCGCGCTGTCTTGAAGGGGGATGTTAGGATACGAGGATGAAACTGTAATGTGTCTGTCGACAAGTTGACACGGTCCTTGTCAAAGTTGGAAAGCTCCCATACTTAGACCCAGAGAGGTATGGGGGTTATCACTGCTGGGACGGTGAACTCACCTACGATCGGAATAGGATCCTAACGTGCGGATTTCTACGAAATTATCATGGCTAACTTGCAACAACAAAAAACTACAGTAAAATATCTAAAGGCAGGAACTCGGAACGCGCGTAGTCTAAATACTGGCGGATTTAGCGAACTCATTGAGACAGCAAAGACATACAATACTGACTTAATAGTACTTCAAGAAAACTGCTGGCCGGGCATTTATCCCACAATTTCTGAAGATAACTGTACTTTTCACTATTGGGGAGCTGAGGGGCGCACACTGGGGACCGGCCTTCTCATTAATAAACGAATTTCGCAAGTGGTTATCGACATGCAATTCATTAACATTCGCTTATCATACATTGTACTAAAGGGTAATTTCAGCAAACAGGTGTTAATCAACGTGCACTGCCCCACCGAGGATAAAGACGAAGACACTAAAGATCTTTTTTACGAAACAATCGAACAGGTTTTTGACAAGTTCTCAACGTATGACGCAAAAATAGTATTGGGAGATTTGAACGCGAAAATTGGAAAAGAACCGATGTATAGGCCTACAATAGGGTCGGAAAGTTTGCATAACGTCAGTAATGATAATGGGACTAGAGTAATAAACTTTGCAGCTTCAAAGAACCTCGTTGTCAAAAGCTCATTTTTCAAGCATAAAAATATACATAAGGCCACCTGGACATCTCCAGATCGTATCACTCACAATCAGATTGATCACGTTCTAATTGACAGAAGACGTCATTCAAACATTCTCGATATAAGATCGTACAGGGGAGCGGATTTAAGTTCAGACCACTTTCTCGTGATAGTAAAACTAAGATCTAGGCTAGCGTTATGTAAGAAAACAAGCCGCATTGAGCCAACAGTTCGTTTCAATATAGATAAGTTTAAAACATCAACAGCAACATTAAATTATCAAGTTGAGATTTCTAATACTTTCGACGCTCTCCAAGAACAGAGAGACGATAACGATAATTACGAGGAGGACTCGGAAACCCTGTGGAGCAATATGAAAAAGGCGTTAAAGACAGCCGCGAAACTTACTATAGGTTTAAAGAAAGTAACCAAAAGCAAACCATGGTTTGACGAAGAGTACAAACTTTTGTTTGAAAAACGTCGGAAGGCCAAACTAATTAGTGTACAAAATAAGTGCGATCAAAAACGTAAGAAGTATCTCGAGATTAGTAAAAGTACAAATAGGCTTTATAGACCCAAGAAAAGGGAATGGGAAAAGAATAAGGAAAGGCTTGCAAAGTAGAACGGAAGTAATGAGGGACGAAAATGGCAATCTAGTAGCCGATGCGACAGAGGGACTGAACTTATGGGAAAACTATTTCGATAAGCTATTAAGCTATTAATTGATGATCCTACTGATGTAGAAATAGAAATGGGCATAAAGAAGTTGAAGAATAACAAAGGCGCGGCCATCGACGACCTACCGTCAGAACTGATAAAAAATGGTGGCCCTTGCCTCACAAGGCAAATTTGTAAATTAATACGCGCAGTTTGGAAAACAGAACGCATGTAGGAGGAATGAAATACCTCTATTATTATTCCCATCTTTAAAAAAGGCGATAAAACGAACTGTAACAATTACCGGGGAATTTCACTTGTGCCTTCGTGCTATAAGATCCTGTCCAATGTAATCTTAAGTAGACTAACTCCTTTTGCCAAGGAAATCATTGGGGATTACCAGTGTGGATTCCGCCGAAACCGATCGACAAGCAATCACATGTTTACAATTAGACAACTGTTAGAAAAGAAATGGGAATTTAATGAAGTGGTGCATCAGCTATTTATCGATTTCAAAAAAGCTTACGACTCTATTATACGCGCACGAATGTACTGGATCCTAGAGTGTACACCCAACCTTGGGTGTACCAAGAAAATTAGTTAGACTCATCGAAATTTGCTTAAGCGGCAGTAGGGGTAGAATACGTATAAACGGAAGTTTATCTGAAGAGTTTTCGATCCGTGATGGCCTGAAACAGGGCGATGCACTTTCGTGCGCCCTTTTCAACTTAGTTTTAGAATACGTTGTCAGACAAGTACAAGCGAATCCGACCGGTGCTACCCTCAATGGGCTAATACAAATTCTTGGGTATGCGGATGATCTCGACTTACTAGGGGATGATAAAGAAACCGTAGCTAAAAATGCAGAAATATTCATCACAAAAGAAAAAAATATAGGTTTGGAAGTTAGCGAATCGGAGACAAAATGTATGACCGTCGCCAGGTCCGAACAAAGTAATGCCGGTCTTCGTGTACGGGTGTGAAACGTGGGCGCTGACGAAGGGAGAGGAGAATAGGTTTAGGGTTTTCGAAAATAAAGTACTTAGAAAAATCTATGGTTCAAAGTGGACGAAGAGGCTGGTGAATGGAGAAAACTGCATAATGATGAGCTGCATGCTCTCTACGGGTCAGCAAATATTAATAGAGTTATGAAAGCGCGTAAATTAAGATGGGCGGGGCATTGAACAAGAATGGGCAATGAAAAAACAGTGGCGCAAGTTTTAAGAGGGAAACCGACTGGTAAGAGACCTTTAGGCAGACCGAGAAACAGATGGGAGAAAAATGTAAGGGATGATCTAAAATAACTAGGACATGATTACTTAAACTAGATGGAGGATGCACAGGATAGAGATGCGTGGCGGTTTCAGGTGGATGAGGCAATGAACTTTCGAGTTCGAATTGCTAATCGATAATAATAATATATATATATATATCGTCTCGAAAGGTTATGCACATGAACAAAAGCATGCACCTTAAGTTTTCTGTTCCACGACTTTACATCTCACGCCGTCAAGGTGATCGCGGAATACTGATTCTTGAATGTCTTCACAACAGGATTATTCTAGATACAGCACATATGGTCGCAAATGGACAAGACCCTCTTCTTAAAATGGCCAGAAACCACGAAGAAGTGGGCAGAGGGGCGTTTCTGTACAAAGCAGCGGAGGAGGCTGCTGAAACATTCGGCCTTGACTTCAATATCAGGGGTGAGCCAAATGCATGAAATCTTATCCATCTTGAATACTCACTCCTGAAGGCCCGGATTAAGAAAGCACAGGACAAAAACTTTCGCGAACAGCTCCTCGACAAGAGGATGCACGGCATATTCCACAGATTTGTGGAAGATCAATCGATGTCATATGAGCTAACGTTTGCTTTCCTTAGATCACCCGGATTGAAGTCGGGCACGAAGGGCTTCATTTTGGCATGTCAGCACGGTTTCATTTCCACTCTAGCATACCGTCGCTACATTTTGAGCTAAGACATTCCCGATGATAGCTGCAGAGCGTGTCATGCACACCCCAAGCATCTAGGGCACATACTATCTAGTTGTCCAACTCATGCGGGAACGACCGACATCCAAAGGCACAATGCGGCACTAAGAGTGCTTCATTACCATCTCTGTAACTCTTACGGTATTAGCCCAAACACCGCTCCGCTAAACGCTCTTAGGGAAATAGAGTCAATTGTCGAAAGTGAGAAGTGCCGCATATACTGGAACTTCATATTCTCGACAATTGTTTCTGTTGCGCACTCGAGGCCTGACAGAGTTCTCCTTGACTTCGAGAAATGAACCATGTTTGTTATCGAATTTTCGGCACCAGCTGACAAAAACGTCACAGCCAAGGAGAAAGAAAAGAAAGAGAGGTATAAAGACCTTATAAGGAAGTTGCGGCGGTTATACCCGAAATATTCTGTTGAACTAATCTTCTTAATCATCGGCGCTCTTGGAGGTTCCGATGTTTCACTGGTTAATAGCCTGTGAAGCATCCCTGCATGTCAACAAAATGCTGAGACACTTGCAGGGAAAATGCAGAAGGCGGTCGTCGTTGGGGCGCTCCGTGTCCTCAGGGTGCACGACACTTTTGCCGGATCATCGTATTGAATTTGTCGCAGACTGTAACCACCTATCTCCCGGTCGTGAGACGTGGTTACAGCTGAAATTTTACCGAAATTTTTCAGATTAGAACCCGCTCCCGGCGAAATCCTGCGGTTGTCCTTATGACAAACTTTTACACACACACACACACATATATATATATATATATATATATATATGTGCATATATAGCAAATACATAGTATGTGTGTATATATATTTCAAGTTTGTCATAAGGACAACCGCGGGATTTCATCGGTAGCGGGTGCCATTCTACAAAATTGCACTTGCTCCCGGCGAAATCGCAGTAACGTTTCAGCTGTAACCACGTCTCACGACCGTGAGATAGGTGGTTACAGTCCGCGATGGACTCAGTTTGATGATCCGGCAAAATTCTTGTGCACCCTGAGGACACGGAGAGACCCAAGGACGACCGCCTTCTCGATCTTCCCCGCAAGTGTCTTAGCATTTCATTGACACGCAGGGATGTTTTTCAAGCTATCAACCAGTGAAAGCTTGGCACCTCCAAGAGCGCCGATGATCAAGAAGATTAGCTTAACAGAATATTCCGGGTATAACCGTCGCAACTCCCTTATAAGGTCTTTACACCTCTCTTTCTTTTCATTCTCCTTGGCTGTGATGTTCTTGTCGGCTGGTACCGAAATTTCGATAAAAAACATGGTTCGCTTCTCGAATTCCAGGAGAACCATTTCAGGCCTCGAGTGCGCGACAGAAAAAATTGTTGACTTTACAGTTAATGCTGTAAGAGTGACGGAGTTGGTAATAAAGCACTCTTAGTGCCGCATGAGTTGGACAACTAGGTAGTATGTGTCCTAGGTGCTCGGGGTGTACACGACACGCTCTGCAGCTATCATTGGAAATTTCTTGGCTTAAAATTTTTCGACTGTATGCTAATGTGAAAATAACACCGTCTTGACATGCCAAATTAAACCCTCTGTGCCCGACCTCAATCCAGGTGATTTGTGAAAAGCAAAAGTTGGCTCATACAAAATCGACTGATCCTTCACATTTCTGTGGAAGATGCCATGCATCCTTTTTCCAGGAGCTGTTCACGGAAGTTTTACTCCTATGCAAAGTGCTATTCAGGAATTCTGTTTCGTTGTCGGTCAAAAGAACTTGAGGTACTCCCCACCTGTCTATTACGAGTTCTTTAAAGAAGTCTCTAATCCTATGACCAGTGGCTGCATATTACACTCTGGCCCATAAATCCTGGTGCAGATTTCTGAAGAAATTTACAGGTTTGACAGATGAAGCACTTTCTAACGAAATTAGCTACATCACGATAGCATCCCGGCCAAAAATAATCGGTTGCGACTCTCAAATAAGTTTTCTGAGTACCTAAATGTCCGGATTGGGGACCATTATGAGCTTCTTCGAAAATTATTTCATGTTCTGTTTCGCTAGGAACTAATTTTGACTCATTTAGGTCGCGTACGAGAGTCGAAATTACCGGGCCTGGTCTATAACGATAAAGTCTATTATCCTCAATTTTCCAAGTAGGAAATTTCTTGGGGTAACTTGAAACAGCTAGAAATCGCCTAAAATACCAGGAAGGGGTGGAGTCTCTAACAAGATTGATTTACTCGACAGGGTCTTCGTATATTTTCAAAAAAGCGTCAGGTACGTGATGAGAACTACCTTTACGATGGACGATGGTATAATCATACTATAAACGTGATAAAGCCCACCTGGCCAACCTACCCGTGGGGTTTTTGAGGTTATGTAACCATCTTAGACTACAGTGGTTGGTTATCGCTGTAAAATGATAACCTTCCAGATAGAACCGAAACTTCTGAATGGCCCACATTACGGCAAGACATTTTTTTTCGGTGGTGGGATAATTTCGTTCGGCATCTGAAAGGGATCTGCTAGCAAAGGAAACTACGTTCTTAACACCATCGATAGTTTGAGTCAAGGCTGCACCTAGGGCTGTGTTGCTTGCATCAGTCTGAAGCTTATTCACTACGAAACCGAGATATCGCACCTGGGAACAACAAAAATATATTTTGCTCGACGCAATTTATCCTCATTGAGTTTTCGGGAATCCAGAAAGAATCTATAACTTTTATCGGGTTTCTTCACCATTACGACAGGGAATGACCAACCACTTTTGGAGGGTTCTATGGTACCGTCAACCAACATGGCATAGACTTCGCGGATGGTATGTTCCACAACCTTAGATGAAACCAAGTAGTGGCGCTGTTTGATTGGGCTATGATTACCTACGTTAATCACGTGTTCTGCCAGTGTAGTCAAACCTGGTTTACCAGTATCTTCTGATAACTCTTTCCCAAGAAATTCCTTGAGAATGTCGGCTGGACTACTAGTCAGATCACGTAACCCAGAACTTTCATCTCTTGACCATTCTACCACTTTAAAGTTATGAACTCTAAACGGGTCCTCTTTATACCACCAAGTTCTATCCTCGAAGTCTACCTGAATATGGAACATTTTTAGGAAGACTAAACCTATGGTGAATGCAATTGGAAGGGAGGTTTATATGCATATCTGCATTTGCCTGGCTTTATTGTCCAACTCTACTGGGGTGATAACTTCTTGCGATACTAACTCGACCTGACTGTTCGCCGTTCGTACTAAACCGTGAATTTTCTCGATTCTTAAACCCAAATTCTCAACAATTTTCATGCCCTCAGAGCCTATGAACGAACGAGAAGCACCGTTGTCTACTAAAGCTTTTACAGGGTTACCCATAATTCTCAGGGTCAAAAAATTATGGGTACAGGTATGTATTACTGGTTGCCATTACTTTCTGGATTTAACTTGTTAACTTGACTTGACTGATCTACAGAAAGGGGTGAGAGTTCACGAGATGATTTCTTGAAAGGATTCGGTTCAAAGGGATTGTGTTTTTTAGAGAGACTGTTCAATTGCTCAGTCTGGCCTAGAAAGGGTCTCAGACCAGGAGGATATTCTAAAGTCAAATAAGGTTCTGAAACTTGAGGGGGAATTAATTCTTTACTGGTTAGAGTAGGGTGTATGTTGGAACTGTAATTTTTATACTCGTAATTGTCACGTCGATGTGCTACGTCTCCCTCATTACCCTGGGCGGTATTAGTTAAGTGATTCAAATATATTTTGTGACAAAATACTCAAATGTCGGACCTAATGGGTAATGTAGGAGGCATGTTTCTGGGTTCTAGACAATCAGAAAAGCGATATCCTGCTTTTTTACAGTTCCAACAAGATAGTATTGGAGGGCTATTTTCCTGACTGGGATTGTTTTCAGGAGGGCTCTGGGATAGAGAAGGGTTTGAAGCATTTGCACGATTTTATGTATTGGATCTGGGTTCTCTATGGGGCGTATCTCTACATGGCGGGTCTTAGGTTTATACTTAGGGTTTTGGGTTAAATTTGGGATTTAGATCTTTCGATAAGAAAAAGTTCTCGGCCATCTCTTTCCAATTAACACCAGTTTCGTCTTGGTCTTCACTATAAGCCAGATCAGGTAAAAGAGATCAATGAGGAATGAGGGGTGGCCTGAAAGATCTAGCTACTCTATAACTCTTTTCGAATGCAACAGCTAACTGTTCTAATTAAGCAAAACTGTGTATTTGGCGACGTTGAATTGTCAATTGAAGACGTGATAAAGGTTGCGGTGCGCAAAGCTAATCTCTCATGACTCGGTGAATGGAGGATCGGATTTATCATACATTGCCAACATACAGGTGAGATAATCGCCTACAGATTTCCGTTCACCTCGGGTCCTTCGGTAAACTTCTTGTCGCAACTCGAATTGGAAATCGGAATCAGCGAACCTTGAGCGAAAAGCGGACGCAAATTAGTCGAAAAGATGCCAATTTGACTGCATGCTTCTATACCAGTTTAACGCAATACCTGACAAAAAGAAAGGAAGCAACCGAAATAGCAGCGCATCGTTTACTGGGCGAATTGACGTACATTCAATAAGACGGGTGAGATAATTTTTGGCATCTTCTTCTTTTGCACCCGAGAATTTCAAACTTCACTTTCGCATGTTGTCATACGTCGCTGCTGGGCTAGAAGCAATGCGATCGCGTCTAGAATAAGCTTGCGAATTACGGGGATTTCGTCTAAAACTTAAATTATCAATGGGACGGTCTAGAGTGAGATTGAACGTCACATGAGGAGGATTTGATCAAAGAGCAGTACTATGGAATAAGGACCTCTATCTACAAGCAGGAAGTTCGAAATCGGAATTTCTGAGAGGAGGACTTGACTCTCTATAACTTAAATGGGTCTCACCTCCGTGTCGTGAATTATCATCGAAAAATCGATAACTATTCCTATGTTGACCTGTATCTTCACTCCTCGATGGTTGATTCTCAGCATAATCATTAATTCTAGACCAGTGACTATTTTCAAAAAACGTTCGTGACTCAAAGTATAAATCAATCTATCAGAGTGACGACTTTTACGATTCTTAATGTGACTATCTCGATAGTAACGATCGTAAGAGGAAGGGTGATAGTCATTATACCTATTCTCGACGGGTTGTGGATAATTATGCGTACGCTCTGAACAACAGATCGGGTTCGAAGTGACGCCTAGTCTCTCTTCTATCATAAACTCTCTTATTTACAAAAAATTCGTCATTCAAATATTCGGCGTTTCGAGTTTTACCGATCCTTTTCGCGTTTGAATTATCTCGATTTTGGCTAATTAGAGGATGGGAACCATTAATCACTATTCGCGGATCCCAGTATACATTTTCTTGTCTACGGTTGTTTCTACTGCGATTGAAAGCTTCGTCAAGACGATAAAAAATGTGGTGATTCGGCTCGTCATCGCTTTCAGCAGTCTTGTTATACGCGCCTAAGCGGTAAAAATATAAGGAAATCAATCTAATATTATGAACTAAATTACCCAAATATATTGATTCCCTCTCTCAGACACTTGTTTTACGGATAGAAATAAAGTCAACCACGTTAGAAATTAGGATTCAGACTTTCATGTAAGCAGACTTAAAATGCACCAATCACGCGAAGGATTGGTATAAACACACCTACATTTAGTCTGTCCATGTCAAGTTAAAGACGCGCCAGCGGAGTAGCAGAAACGGGTGAAGGAAAGTGCCGCGAGTGCAGCGGCCTTTCGTGAAAATCTCCGCGAGTACGGCTATAAAAGGACGTGCTCGAGCGAAAATCGGTTGTTTCGCTGCAGCTTGGCATTCCTGGTAGCTGCGAAAACAGCATGGTATTCCGTTTGTAAGCCTTGAGCTCCATTATACTATTTGTACACAAACAGTGATCAATAAAGGATATTCTACACAATCATAGTAAGTGGCTATTTTCGCTAATTGATTACTGCACCCTCCGTTAAACGTGACACAGCCGTCATACCGGCTGCGACCACCACGCGATCTCTCATCACGAGCGTCTCTCTCTCCCCTTCTTCTTTACTCCGTCAGGCAGCCGGCATACCGGATGTCGCGGAATACCGGCTATCGTTCGGTGTCGTTTTAGGTCTCTAGGCGTCTCTGCCCACCACCTTCAATCAACGAACCCTTGGAAATACGAACGTCGCTTTCAAGGCAATCTCCGGCGCAAATCCTCGGTCTCACTCGCTCTACCAGAGGACCTGGCACCTCCCTCTCATGGCGACACCTCGAAAGACGTAATCGAATCTCTATTTCCCCTCCTTCGGCACATCTAGTAACGAGCAGGCTCTACTGTGTTATAGGTTCGTACAAGCAAGATGTGTCGGTCAGACAAAAGGGCAGAAGAATACCAGCAACGCCCAGTATTATTAGAATGGGGTTATGCTACCGAACCTCTTACTAATCTAGAAAAGATCCAACGGCAATTGTAAAACTTCCTCTAGCATTAATTTGTGTAATAATCGAACCATGAGACTAATTAGTATGGACTTATTTGGATATAATATATGTGATCATTTGAACACAAGACTATTAACCTGTATATATATATATATATATATATATATATATAACTCTGGGATACCGGGCGACCTCTCAGAGTATCAGCCTTATCCTTGCACGCGGGGCTCTACAAGGATGTACTAACCCTTTCCCTAGCTGCTCGTGGGAACAACAATGAAACCACCAAAACACCAAAATGTTGTAGATGCGGTTCAAGACAATCGAACGCGCAGAGCACCCGACAATGGGTGTTCAAACAATGCCGATCAGCCTAGAGTTCGGGGTGCTGAAAATAATTTAGATGGAAACACGACAACGAACCGGCGAAACGCCCACATTAAGTGGACGGATCGACTCAGGGATGACGTGCTAGACTGCTACGATGCCAGCATTATCCCTGTTCGCGGAGGCTTTATGGCGCATATTCACACTCTGTGGTGCCAGAAACACCCAGAGCTTCAGCACGTTTCGCATCAGTCTTTGCGAAATCAAGCCGACTACCTCCAGAAAAATGGATATGTGCGCGGAGCGCTTCCTCAACCGCTGCTTTATCAAGCTGCAGACGAAGATGAGGAAGCGAAATTGAGACCAACCGCAGAAATCAGGCACCTTCTGAGAGATGATCGCAATTTCATTACTAGAAGGAACATTAACATGCAAGTTCCTCCCAAGCCCCAAGATCTGGCTGAAATCGATGCCTTCCTTCGTGGAGATATCTCGCAAGAGTCCGACCTCTGGACCATCAATTGCTCAGTTTATGGTGCTGCGAGAACTTTGGCTGATTCAAATCGAAGGCTGAAACCAACGATGGATCAAAAGACCAAAAGACGCTTGCATCAACTGCACAAGAAGATTGGATGGGCAAGACAGAATGCGTCCCGTGTTCAATGTGTGATTGACTACATAACATCTGGTAGACCGTTTACGGAAAGGGTTCGAAAGTTCGCCCAAGAACTAAGGATCTTGAATCACACACTAAACAAGTAAAAGCTGCTGACAATCAAGCAGCATATTGTTGACAAAATACGCCTGTTATCTGACGCAAGGAGGAGAATACAGAAGAGGGAGAGATGGATCAGGGAGACTCAACAGTTTCTCGCTGACCCATCGTGCCTCTTCAGCGATCTACCTGTTTCTGTCAAAAATCCACCCAAGCCCAAGGAGGTAGAGACTTTTTGGAGAGAGGTGTACAAGATCCCGAAAACATTAGAGTTGAAAGAAGATACTGAAAATATCATCCGCTTCAAGGAGTTTTCCGACAACCTCATAAAATCAGAGGAGGAATGTCCATCAATCACTGCCGAAGAGGTGAAAAAAGCACTTAGAGGCACGAAGAACTTTTCCGCTGCTGGACCAGATTGTATCAAGAACTTCTGGTGGAAGAATTTTACTTTTATACACCAACATTTGGCCCGCATATTCACCTCATATTTAAAATCCGAGATGCCCATTCCGCAGTATCTGGTGTTAGGACGCACTATACTCCTACCGAAAAAAGGCAACTTGTCCAAAACACAGAATTACAGGCCAATAACTTGTTTGAACACACTGTATAAGATCTTTACAGCTGTCCTCAACAACAGAATTGTTCGACAAATTGAGCCTGTGTAGCGAGAGAGGTACGAACAACGTGGCTCGAAAAAAATGTAGCAGGCTGTCAAGAGAACCCGCTAATTGACAGGTGTGTCTGTAAAGACGCTGCAGCCCATCAGCGCGTCCTGTTTTACGGCCTGGATTGACTACTGGGAAACTTCCGATTCAACGTCACACAGACTTATCATCTGTCTGTTGGAAAGCTTGAAGGTGCATTCACACATATTGAGATGCATGGAGAGATTGATGCCTCTTTGGATAACTAGATTTACTATCTCATCTAGAAATTATCGTGTGACAGCGAACAACGTCACCTTCCAGAGGAGCTTCTTTCAGGGTGATAGCATGAGACCTTTGCTTTTTTGCATCACACTTCTGCCTCTATCTCTCGCTCTACGGAATTCTTCTGGATACCTCTGTGGCGCCACTAATCAGCGCGAGCATAAGGTCACTCATTGTGGATATAAGTGTTATTGGACATCTTAATACTGGAGAGACTTGTACATACCTGGACGTGCCTCAAAGCCGCATTCAGGACGTAACATCAGTGAAGGAGTCTCTCCAAAGCAGAAACCAGCATCTTCTTCGAAAGATTTGGTCTTCCAATCTGTCTGCGTTGAACAAGGTATCTGCGTCTAACATGCTTGCCGTCCCAGTTCTACTCTACTCTTATGGCGTGGTTCAATGGACGAAGAACGAACTTACGGCCCTTGATATTACCACACGTAATATCATGCATATGCATAAAAGCTTGCATATCAATTCGTCAGTTCCGCGTTTATACATTTCACGCCGTCAAGGCGGACACGGACTTCTGAATCTCCAGTGCCTCCATAACGGAATTGTTCTAAGTACAGCTTACATCATTGCGAATGGCAGAGATCCTCTCCTCAGCCGCGCAGCAAGCGGCCGAGACCCTTGGCCTGAATTTTAACATCAGAAGTAAGGAAAGTACATTACTCCATCTAGACGCTTCACATCTCAAAGCTGAAGTGAAGAAAGAAGAGGTTGAAAAATGTCACCAACAGCTACTCGACAAGAAAGTGCACGGAAACTTTCACAGAAATGTAGAAAAAGAGTCCTTGTCGAAGGAGCAAACGTTTGCTTCCCTCAGATCATCAGGGCTTAATTCAGGTACAGAGGGTTTAATTTTCGCATGCCAGGACAGTGTCATTTCCACCTTAGCATACCGTTACCGCATTTTATGTCAAGATGTTCCCAGTGATGGGTGCAGAGTGTGCCATGTACACGCTGTTACCATCTTTGTCGCTCTTACGGTCTTGGTCGCGACCCTGCCCTGCCGGACGTTCCAAGGGAGATAGAGTCAATTGTCCCGAACGAGAAGTGCCAAAGTTTCTGGAACTATGATTTTCGGACAGCAGTCTCCATTGCACACTCGAGGCCTGACATCGTTCTCCAAGACTTCGAGAAGCGAACTATATTCGTGATCCAATTCTTGGATCCGTCCGAATACAACATCACTGCCAAGGAGAAAGGAAATGAGGAGAGGTATCAAGACCTTAAAAGAGAGCTGCAACGACTGTACCCAAAATATTCGGTACAAGTAGTTGTCCTTGTGATAGGTGCTCTCGGAAGTGCAAAATTATCACTGGTTCGTAACCTTAAAGCCATACCCGCGTGCCAAAAATATGCCAAGGCACTTGCGAGATGGATGGAGAAAGCTGTCATCCTTGGGTCGCTTCGTGTCCTCAAGATACACGAGGGTTTCGCCGGCCTGTCGTTGTGATTTCGTCGTGCCCTGTGACCACCCATATCACGGTTGTGAGACTTGGCCATAAGTGTGATTTACCGCGGTTCTTCTTAGAGCCTTTGTCATTTTTTAGATGGCAGTTGCTCTCAGTGAAACCCTGCGGTGGTTTTTTAATCCTTTTTTTTAATATATATATATATATATATATATATATATATATTAGGGTGGTTCAAAAAAATCGACTATTTGTTTTTCAAAACCCCCACTTTAAAACTTCTGGAAAGGTGTAAAAAGGCGCCTGTGAAAAACAGAGCTCTTAATATTAATATTTAGAGGTCGCTCATCTCGAATTTCTATTTCCCATTTAAATAGCATGTGAAATCTTCTTTTTTTAATTTGGAATTTTGTAACTCTTGAATGGCTTGGTAAATTGCTAAGCCCATACCATATTCTTGTAGGGAATTTGACGCCCTACAACAAAGGTCTTTTATGATTTTTTCATAAATTCACTCCTTCAAAAGTTATTTGAGGTTAAAGTTGAACACATAATAAATTTATCATTTTTTTCCTTAATTTTTGGAAAAAAATTTGAAATTTGTCACTATTTATCGTAATATTTTTTTCGGAAATTTTATAGTTTATAATTTTCTCCAAAAAAAAGATCGTTTAAGAATTTTTAAATCGAAAAGCTCAGTATCTTTATGTATTACCTGCTTATTTCTTATTAAAATAGTAGTTTTCATCTATTAAGTATCAAGATAATTCAGATACTAATGAAAAGACGTCACTTTTAGAAACATACTGTTTTGTATTTAGTATAGTATGAAAATAAAATTCAATATAAACAATTTTAAATATTAATACTAAAACAACATTATTTATAAGTTCTGGCGTTAAAATTATCATTACGAACATTAAATCTTATTTTAATGTTTTCTTGTTACAATCTGGAAATTGTCGACGATGTTCTTGCAAAACTTGTAAAAGATATTGAGGTTGGTCCTCGTTTTCTGTTAAGCAGTTATTGTATTCATCAATTAATGCAATACCGCGTTTTGCAACATCATTTACTACCGCAAGGTCTTTAAAAATTCTACGTTTTCTCGGTAAGAACAATAAAAGACAAATTTTCAAACAATGTTAAAATTGATAATGTGATTATTTGAGTTAGATTATTGTTTTTTAGAGAAAATTTGAAAGTATAAAATATCCGAAAGAACTATTACGATAATGAGTGATAAATTTCAAATTTTTGCCAAAAATTAAGAAAAAAAACGATAAATTTATTATGTGTTCAACTTTAACCTTAAATAACTTTTGAAGGAGTCAATTTATGAAAAAATAAAAATGGACCTTTTTTGTAGAGCGTCGAATTCCCTACAAGAATATGGTATGGGCTTAGCAATTCATCAAGCCATTCAAGAGTTACAAAATTCCAAATTACAAAAAAAATTTTCACATGCTATTTAAATGTGAAATAGAAATTCGCGATGAGCGACCTCTAAATATTAATATGAAGAGCTCTGCTTTTCACAGGCGTAATCATTATTACTCAGTATTGTTGACGTATGAAATCTCTATAACTAGTTTAATACTTTAGATCACTGTATCCTCTTGCCTTATTTGTAATCTGTATTGCCGACGTCTGAAATCTTTCATATCGCTGTGTCTTGTCTTTTACCAAGTAAATGTACCAAAGAGTAATTTTGTTGTAATCCATTAGTTCACCCTCTCCCTCTCTCTCTCTCTCTCCTCCTCCACGCGGTGCGGATTAGCTGGCATACCGCCTCAGTCTGTCTCGCGTATCTTCCTCCCGCCAGCCGCCATTTTCCATTTACCTCTCTTTCTCTCAAGTCCTTCTTTCTCTTACCAGTACGAATCTGTAACGGGACCCTTGTCCCAACAACCTTGGACGAACACCGACGTTGGTACGCTTGCCAACACTCTCTCTTACTCACATGAGCGTATGACGTCACTCTTCCTTGCGATGGTGCACAAATATCGACGCAGCGCTCATAGTCACGCGCCATCTTAAAACGGGCGGTAGCTACGGTTACCCCTGAGCGCGCCCTCTTCCGCGCACTTCTGCAAGTGCTGCAGCTGCAATCTTGAAACTAGCACTGCCTACGTTCACACTGACTGCGGATCCACCATTTACCATCGCCATATCAGAACAGCACGGCTTATGCTCGCACTCGCACGCTCTGTCTCTCTGTGCCCCGCGCCATCCGTGATCGACTCGCCAACACCCTCTTCACTTCCACATCATACAAGTAAGTAAGCAAAGTACCAACAAACTCTACACAAAAATAAGGCCTAATAAATCCTATTGGGCCCTTATTAGTGTACCTTGATTCGGAAGGGACTTTAGGTCTCGAGTCTGGTTTTTGAGATTGTCTTGTTGAGTTGCTAATCACACCTCGCCGAGAATCTAAGGAAGGAACCCGATCTCCCGGACTATCCCCAAGGTCAGTCGTTTTCTCCATATTCCTACTTGATTCTTTACCGGGTTTATTCGCCAGAATTGATCCAGTATTGTTATTCCTTCGTCCTTGCTCTCCAATTCACCCATTTGATCACCTCCTGGAACCCGAAATTACCCTGGCTGATCATCGCAGAGTTTGATTCGGTACCAATTAGTATCAGCCGACGTGCAGAGGACATTGCGCATCGAGATTCCCTAGTTATGCTGGAATGATGAGGATCCACAATTCCTTCGAGTCTGGCAGACGATATTAGATGGAAAAGGTGGAAGAATTAAAACGACTTGAAATGTGTCTCGAGGAAAGGCTGTTCTAAGAGTCTCGAGTGGCGTCCCATTCAAGTCTCGAAGTCAAAGGAAGTTCCTCGATGTCCCACGATGTCTCGACGAGTCCGGATCGTTACAAGAAGATAAGAGAAACGAACAGAATCAGTCCTTAAAATTATAAATCTTAAAACTAGCCCTAGCCATGGAGTTTCCGTACCACAGCCGCGGTTTCTGATCTTTTAAAATCAAATCTCTAAATTTACGAAAAATTTCGAAATGTCACATACAAAATCATTGAGTAGAATTTGAGAGTTGCCAGAATTTTGCAACGTCACACTGTTTTACTAGTATGTCAGAAAGTAGGGCTGAGACCACGAAGAAATAGTAAGGAGTGATATCTCCAATGTGTGGAGGTAGGCGAAAGTGGACCTGGAAACATCCGAGATTTACTATCTGCGTCTCTTATTAGAGCGGTTAGACGCGCATCTGGGATTTCAGTGTTTGATGGCTGCGCGTGTTTGTGGTTTTCTCTCCCAAGGCTTGGGGGATTTCAAGACCACTTCTTGTTTACGGAGATACTACTCCTTACTAATCCTTCATGGCTGGGACTTATTCAAAAATAATATCACCTCATGCAAACTGGGGTTCTATGTACTAGGTACCCTTATAGATTGAAGACTCTAAAAGGGTACTTTTTTAGTTTTCAGAAGAGGTTCCCTTATCCTAGTTTGCATGAGGTGATATTACTTTTTAATAAGGCCCAGTCTCTTTTTCTGACATCCTAGTACAGTTAAGCACTTTTCTCAAAAAGACGGTAGCGCTCAATTTTCTGTAATAAGACCAAAAACAGAAGTCAAATTGTCTTGAAATTATCAGAAAAACTATTAAATATTTAAACAATATTTTTAAGTCAACCTAGGACTTCTCTATGAGTAATTATGTGAACAACTGTGAAAGAAGCCAAAAGGGGCCGTTTTTTAAAGTTTAAGGGTATTTTTCTATCACTAGCACACATTTTAACTTTTAAAAGGTCACTTTTAATCTTTGAAGGCCGAAAATATCTAATGCATATGAAAAAAAAACACTTTAAATTTTCAACCTCCTATAGAGGGTGGTTTTCGCTGTTATGGGTATTATTCTGAATAAAATTAGGGTAAAATTATTTATAGTGACGGCTACCATCATTTTATAGTCATACTTTTGCTTTTACATAAGTCATTTGTCATGTTTAGACAACAACGAAAAATAACGCTTTTTCGTGTTTAAAGGCCTTGGACTACGGGTTTTACTTTTTTTTAATTTATAAAAAATTGAAACTTCATTTTTAAACACAATGAAAGAAAATAGGTTGTTTACGAATGACGTTCTAGGAACGCAGTAAATCGATGGTCCTTATATCGGAAGTTGAGTGTATTAAGAAAGAAACTAATTTTAGTGTATCAGTATAGATATTGTCTTAATTTCAGGTATTTACTACCTGAATTTCAGTCTTTTTGTTTACTTACTTTAATGATTAAAACACATTCTTAATTTCAGATTTCATATGCTTCTTTATGTTGCAACTTAAAATAAAACTAATTTTTCACTTAAATTAAGTATTTGTTTTTTCCCTTTAAGGTAAAAAAAATTACAGTTCGGCATGCCTCCTTTGTAACAAATTATTCAATTTGTAGCTTTGTCACATGTTCCTTCATGGTGCGAAAAATGTTCTCTAATCCTCCCGTGTTGTTCTGCAAATTTCGCACCTGTCCAAAAATTTTATAATTTCAACTTTATCTTTTGTAATCTGCCTGAGAACCTATAATAAATGGTGTATTAAATAATATGTATGAGAGATCAATCGATCCTAATGAGAAATGGGCGGAAAACTGTAGAATATTCAGAGGTGATGTTTTCAGTTTGAACTCCGGACTCTGTAAATTGAATGGAAAATTTGTAGTAGTGCAGTAAATTTGCGGTAAATGATGGATATCTGAAATGCATAGTATACCATTAAGCCATTTCCCTTTCAGGGTAGGCGTGACACTACCCGATTTGGGTAGTGTTTCTAGGTGGATAGTTTCTTGTAGTAAATAACTACAAGTTGGGCTCACCACACTCACGATATGCCAACAGCACGCAGTATTCTCGAATGGTCACCCATCCAAGTACTGACCGCGCCCAACACTGCTTAACTTCAGAGATCTGACGAGAACTGGTTTTTTCAGCGTGGTTTGGCCGTTGAAATAAATTGTTACAAATATAGAAAAATGCAATTACACTGTTAGAAATGTTCCGTCATCGTCGGTTGTGATCGAAAGAAGTGCCCAGTTAGCAACTACGCAGTCCTCGCTTCTCGATCGCGTTCGAAGCGGACAAACCAAGATGGTTGTGGTCATGGGCGGCCATGACCTGCAAAAGGTTGTGTTGAATTAAAACGATGCACTAAACCCATTTTTTCCGATATTGAATGACCTCAAGAGTATCTAAAAAGATACAACAGGACCGCAAGTGCCTAGCAGCAGCTGCTTCAATTAATAATTACTTGAGGTTTCCATTGAATGGTGAGACCGCCGTTTACGTCAAATGACGCCCTGTTGGCTAGATTGGTTATTTCTGTAATTTTGAGACGTTTTCTCTCTCACGTTTATTGATTTATGAATAATAATTCGTTATGCATTCACACTCTTATTTTGCATGCTCGATTTGAAAATGGTTTGCAATGGGTCCTTTAGTTTCAATTCCGTTATATTGAATACCTGTTGCTTCTAATCTATAAAATATAACTTCTCTGTTCAAGAACAATGCTCAGTGCAAGTTCATATTTTTAAATGATATATTTAAAGGCCTTAAAATTAGACTTTTTAAAATGGCTGAGTATATTCGTACTCGCTGGATACCAGACACTCTTGCTATTAGTCCAGCCTATAAAACAGCCTTTCTTCTGTTAGCAGAAATACTTCAAAAATATTGGGAAGAATAAAAAACGTGGGATTTTTCAGAAATAATTTTTTTTATGTTCTCAAAATTTGATGAAAAAAAATTAAAAGGATTTTCTGGGAACCCCCACCTTTTTATTCTTCCGAATATTGAAAAAAATCTTCTACTAATAGAAGAAAGGCATCCTATCAGCTTTATGCAGGGTAAATCATTTTTGAGGCTAAGATAATTTTTTTTCCTAAAATTATCATTTTTAAATTTTTCTTGCAAACGATGCACAGTATCGCGCAAGAACAAAGTTAATTTTCATAGACCTTTTTCAGACGTGCAAACTTTTATCTCAAACATTTTCTCATATCTTTCGTTGTTTGCGAAAAAAATTACAAGGGATGATTGATAAAAGAGTAAAGGGTTCAAAACGACGCCACATCGCCACTTGCGATACACCGGTGTTGAAATTATCAAAAGAAATCGACAACTTCTTCCCTACAATATAAAAACATTCTTTCTAGTTTACATATACACGGTGTCCCATTTTAATCTATCACCCCAAATATCTTCTAAAATACTTTATCTACGAAAAAATGGTTCGAACAAAGGTTAACCAGGACCGAGGGGGGCAGAGGTAAGTGTTTAAAAAACGGTCATATGCCCTTTTTTGAAATTAATTGATGTTCTGAGAATAGCAAACCTTTAAGATGCTTTTAACAAGTCGATAGAATGTAAAAATGTGAACCACCTTGACCATCTTGACCTGCAGGTAAATTTGTCAAGGTCATTTAAAGGTTAAAAGTAAAAAAAAAGTCTTTCGAAGAGAAGTCAAATGAAGGGCAACTGTTTAAAAAACTCTTAGAACCTTACTTTTAGCGTTACCCGGAAACAACGACGTGGACGTAGTAAGTTCTGTTTCCTTTGGGGTGCTTATTTACCGTGAGTCCCCTTGCCTCTCACGTTTTGGGTGCTTGTTTACCGTGAGTCCCCTTGCCTCTCACATTTGGGGTGAGCATTGAGCATTCGTTTGGTTTTTGATTTCAACTATTTTCGTGACGATGTTCACTTCATTCTCCGCTTTTTTATTCCGTTGAGAAAACTAGTCGCATGTAGTGTTATCTTCTTTCGATAATCGAACTTTTTCTGATTATCCATTTTCTTTTCATAATACATATTAGAAAAGGTTTTGGTATAGTTTTTGAAACATTGAATGCGTTTCTCGATTTTCATATGTTTCTTCATAGTACGTGTAAGCATTCATTTGTTTTGGCATTTCAACTGTTTTAGCGACGACGCTCACTTCATTCTCCGCTTTGTATTTCGGTTGAAAAGCTTAATTTATTAGTCATACTTTTTATGCTAGGTTTCAAAAAAATTTCGCAATATGGCTGATTACTTACCTACTGAAATCTTTGATATGATACTAATTTTAGGGGAATGTCACGTTAACTACGCCGCTGCGTCAACAGTTTACGCTGAACGGTTTCCAGATAGAAGACATCCTTCCAGACTAACAATAAGAACTTTGACTGAAAGACCTCGCAATGGGATTCTTCTTCGTGAACGCCAACATACAGAGTACGACGAAAATGATGCACTATATCTAATTGTTATAGCAGCCGTTCATATTGATCCACAAATCAGTACTCGACAAATTGAAAGAGAGATAGGTATACCACGTACAACAGTATCAAGAATTTTAAGATCTCTGAAATATCACGCTTACCAAATTACTCTAACGCAAGCCCTCAGGCCCCATCATATTTTAGCGCGTTTTAATTTTTGTCAATGGGCTTTGCAGATGGTACAGAATGATCCTAGTTTTTTTTCGATATGTACTTTTCTCAGATGAAAGTCAATTCTACAGCGATGGACAGCTCAATAGACATAACTGTCATTATTGGTCGGACGAAAATCCTCACTGGTACAGACCGATGGATCATCAACATCGATGGAGTGTTATGGTGTGGTGCGGAATAGTAAATGGCTATTTAATTGGACCCTACTTTTTTGACGGAAACGTTGACAGACATACATACTTAGAGTTGTTAAGGGACCATTTACCAGGACTATTGGAGACCGTTAACTTAGCAACAAGACAAAGAATGTGGTTTCAACAAGATGGTGCTCCGCCACATTTTGCACTCATCGTACGTGCGTTTTTGAACTTACAATTCAATGAGAGATGGATTGGAAGAGGAGGTCCAATCGAATGGCCCACCTGCTCACCAGATCTAACATCACCTGATTTCTTTCTATGGGGTTATATTACAAATTTAGTGTTCGCTCAGCGACTTACAACAAGAGAAGATCTGATGGAAAGGATACGGACAGCCTGCGCAGCCATTTCTCGAGAAACTTTGCTCAAAACTGTAGACGGTTTTGAAAGACGTCTACGTTTGTGTCTTGATTGAAGATTTTTGCACTCAAAAACAAAAAATAAAATTTGACAAATTACTTCCAGTAAGGCACGCACCATTAACTAACACAGTTAAAAACATCTCTAACCATCCTCTCAGCAATTAAATGATTTCAGCCTTATCTAAAGAACATAATTTTGCAGTAGCTCCCTCCAAAATCACGAAAGAAGAAATCATCAGTAATTTGGAATCCACAATATATACCCTTCCACCCGAAAAAGCAAATGACATACGGCGTAGGACGACCAACAGCTTACGCCAAGCCCAACTTCCCTCCTCAAACTTAACAAAACAAGAAAAACAGCAATTAAAGAACTCAATCAGAACAAAGACATCATAATATTACCTGCAGACAAAGGGAACGCAACAGTAATAATGAATAAAGAAGACTGTAACAACAAAATCATGGACCTTCTTACTGACATAACATATAAAAAACTCAGAAAAGACCCCACAAAAACAATAGTCAGCAAAACAAAAACCCTTCTATAAGACTCAAAACTTGACAGCGAAACAATATCTAAATTAAAACCTACAAACCCCATCTCACCAAAACTTCACGGACTCCCAAATATCCACAAAAACAACATCTCA
The DNA here is from genome assembly GCA_932195095.1 of Andricus curvator. NCBI lineage: Eukaryota > Metazoa > Arthropoda > Insecta > Hymenoptera > Cynipidae > Andricus > Andricus curvator. The sequence continues at coordinate 18,660 of CAKNYM010051236.1, read as the reverse complement.
CTCAGACCGATCGTCAGCGTAATGAACTCACCAACTTACAACCTAGCACACTTTCTTGTCGAAAAAACTGAATCCTTTCACAGGAAATTCTATCACACACGTCCAAAACTCTTTTTACTTGATCAGAAAAATACAACAGATTCACATTCAACCCCAAGACATCCTAGTGAGTTTCGACGTAGTATCTCTCTTTACAAAAGTACCAATCTCTGATACAATCGATATTATTAAATCCTTTGCAAACTTCCCCTCCAATCTCACACCTTTAATAGTACACTGTCTCACTAATACCTACTTCTCTTTCAATAACCAATTCTACGAATAAACCTCAGGAGCAGCAATGGGATCTCCGATCTCACCTGCAATAGCCAACATCTTCATGGAAAATCTAGAGACTAAAATCTTTAACAAATCCAAGCTTAAACCGTAATTTTGGTGCCGTTACGTTGACGATACTTTTGTCATATGGAGGCATGGACTAGATGAACTACATAAGTTCTTCAATTTCATCAATAAAATACACCCTAATATCCAGTTCACCATGGAAATTGAACAAAACGGAAAATTACCTTTCTTGGACGTACTAGTTTACAAAAGATCTGATAACACATTAGGACATGAAGTTTACAGAAAACCCACCCATACAAACAGATACCTACATGCCTCCTCCCACCACCACCCATCTCAAAAGCAATCGGTCGTCAACTCCCTTGTATACAGAGCTATCTCCATAACAGATAAAGATAACTTACAAAAGGAACTACAAAATGTTAAACAAATGCTAATACAAAACGATTACACAAAAAAAATTAATAAAGCAATAAGGAAATATACACAAAAAAACAAGTCAACACAACCTAGTGAAGAAAGAGAGAGAAAAATTACCACCATCCTACTCTACATTCAAGGTATCACAGAACAAATAGGAAGAATTCTCAACAAACACAACATCCAAACCATATTTAAACCACCTGCGAAAATAGGACAACTTCTAAACAACCCTAAAGATAAAAAGGCACCTTTCAGTGATCCGGGAGTATATAAAGTCCCTTGTTCTTGTGGCAAAGTCTATATTGGAGAAACCGGGAGGGCGGTAAGCGAACGTTTAAAGGAACATGAGAGTAAAGTCAGGCTAAAACATTTCACGCAATCAGCACAAGCTGAGCATCATATCGAAACAGGACATAGCATTTTATTTGACAAAACAACCGTCATCGCAACAACGTGCAATAAATTTCCAAGGAAACATAGAGAAGCAATCGAAATCTTAAAACACCCTAATAACATCAATAGGGACCATGGATATAATACCAATCCGATTTGGCTTTCCGTCCTCTCGGGTTTTTTAAAAAAGACTTAATTGGCTAATCAAGTTCGACCAATCCCCACCATGGGGCGCTCTGGCCAATCACAGGCATCGTAGAGAATACATATATAAGAACAACATAACATTGATTGGCGAAACCAGTGATATGCCTGACAATATAATCTTCCCTCGTGATTGCGTCAAATCCGATGTTGTAAGACACGAAACGTTGCATTAAAGATTGTCTGGCAGTGATTATGACTCCACTAACAGCCTGTCTACTTTAATATTGGAACACAACCTTGAGAAAAGCATCCGATAAACCTTGACGCAGATTACATAGAAATATCAGAAGGTCTTTCTTTTCTACATACTTGTAACCACCTTCACAAGGCACTCTCAGGAAAAGTGAATAATTCGTCGCCCTAGAGTTATACTACGCCATGTCCACTTTTGGAAATTTTTGAACTATTAATATTTTTAGACTCGGTAAGGGTTAATCTTGGTTTTTTAATGAATTTTTCCCTAAAATTTATTTCCTCAGCTGTTATGATTATTAATTAAAATAGTGACTTTAATTAAAAGTTAGAATTATATCACACGATGTCCTCTTTTGCATTGCTATAAGTAAATAATGCCTAATTCGTAGTACATATTTTATATGGAAAGTCCAATTTGAGAAATAACAATTTTCAAAAATATATTTAACCTTAAAAGTAACCATCGGAATATTACTCAAAAGTCAATGATTTGCGAATAACTCATTTCATTCGAGGTATGTAACACATCAGATAATGATGTAACACATCATTATAGTATTAAAAATTGTGCTAATATGTTCTTGATCATGCATTCTTTTTTACCGATAAATTCATTTCGACATTTGACAACGTTTTTGTAGAGTATATTATGGTTCAACTTTGAACCTCAAATTCTCAGTTTGACAGTTGAGGGACATGGCGTACTATACCTTTAGGGCGACGAGTTTTCGGAATTGTTATTTGATTACAGGACAAAGACATTCAAATTCAATGTCAGTCAGGTAATTTTCGTCAGCAAGTCTAGTTTTACTTATAGCTAGATTACGAAGCCCTTGCAAAAAAGGGTGTAGCAGTGGGCTCCTAATTACTTATGGCCTGTTGATAAAACGTAAGCCTCGTAAAAGTGGCTGTAAAATTGAACGTTCATCATCCAAACGGTGCAGACATGATCTTACGTTTTCCGGAAAGTAGATATTTTATAAAATAAAAACATTTGCTTTGCATTTGGCTGATAATATTTGTATATTATCAGTAGCATTGAAGATAAAGCAACTGCTACTCCTAGTCTGCGCTAAGACATTCAGCATTAAACAAGTGGAATCTTCTTCCATGGCCGCGATTTCGTGACGAATCGATTGATTGCAATTAATGCATATCTTTGTCAGATGTGTATCTTCCAATGGCGGTCCTTGAAATCCGTCTCGTATGTGGATAGCAATTTCCTTTTTGCCAGCATTCTCATTTCCGACCATTTGAGTCATGAGACGAGGAGCAAATCGTCCATCACAAACATAACAACGTAAGACATTTCTAAATGCCATTGTGATTAATGATTTACAATCATAGAATGAGAGTGTTAAAATAGGGATTGTTTCAGTATACAAAATCTAGTAATTCTATGAAAAAATAATTGGACTGACTATGCAATGTAGCGCGTCTAACGTATACTCATCAATAAAGTAACATGGTTAGAAGAGAAGAAACAAAAGAATAGCAAAAACAAGTGTAGCACACTGCCCCGCAGTGACGCAATATGTACTCAGAAAGCAATCGTCAACGAGAAGCAACAAAAGAATATCAAAAACAAGTATTGGTGGTTCATACTTTTATACTCATAAGAGCAGTAATTCATGACTCTGCGACAGTCATTGTGTGTTCACAAAGGACGGCACTTGGTCAAACCTGCATTAATAGTTGCACCTGATAGTTGCATTCTCGCCATCCAAGGGCCGTACAATTCTGACAGCCGTAATAATGATGCTGCTATGTTACAACGTGAGTTCGTAGGAGACGCTGACAGAATGAACAGATGGTTCCAAGAAGACGATACTATCATTGTTGATAGGGGATACCGGGTTGCCACAAATCTTCTGGCTCCTTTCTTGCCTATATTGGCTAGAAATTGACAACATCCTGCTCATGTCTTGTCTTCCTTGGCAAGATATTAGCAACATGTGACAAGTTCGCCTTGAATGACCTTGAAAAATTACTTGTTGTTCAAGGTCATGACTTTCTTTGCATTTCCTCGTCAGAGCGCAATAACTTTCATGAGGAACATTTTTTTCTCTGACCTGCAGTTTTCAAGATATTGGCCTAAATTTGTTAAAATGATGCGATGTTTAACCCTCTATAATTCGAAAACTGTCCATTTTAGAACTTTGTGCCCATTCATACTTTTGATCGAGACGATGAGAACTACAATTTTATTAAGTGTAATCAAAATCGACTGAGAGCCATTTTATGTACATTTTGTGCGGGGTCCTTTTATAAATAGTTATCCACATCAGGTATTTATGATGTAATAGATCAAGTTTTTCCTAAGGAATCAATTAAACATTAATTGCCAATAACACCTAGTTATCATATTTAGTCATTTAATAACAATTGGTGCTTATCTAAATACACAAGAACTCCGATATAGGTCCCTCTGATTTAGTTCTTCCTAGAACTGCTGGCCCATGCAGTTTCTCAGCGCACAAGCAACCCGAAACTGGCCTTATACTGGAGTTCTCGTGTAGACTTAATTAACAAGTGCATTGATGGGCTATTTTCCGACGTACTAACTTGGTTCTTTCAACGTAATAAAATGTTAATCACTAATTTATCAACTTTTAGAGACGTTTTAATGACAATAAATAGTTATTATTGTTAAGGGCATGTGACACTTATCCGATTTCTACGTTACCGACATTTTTTTGGATCATACCATTTTATCAATAATTAATAATTAGTTGGTAAAATTGACGTACTTCAGACCAAGGCAGTAGAAATTCGTTGTTAAAATTTCTTTATTGTCGATGTTTCGAAAACTATAACGTTTTCCTCATCAGGACTTTGAAGTTCCATTTCCATATTTTAAAGTTCATGACATTTTTTAATTTTCCAGTAAAATTCTATTCCTCATCTGTATAAATATATGTAATAATAATTAATTATAATTAATATCATTAAAATAGTTGAAAATTAAAAATAAAAATAAAAATTTTTTTCCTTAATTTTTAGGTTAGAAATTATAATTGAAAATTTGTTTACCTTATAAGCTTCATTTTTTTGAAAAGATTTGTTGTTACATCTTTAAAATTGTTAATTAATTCAATATTCTTCTAAATTTATATATTTTTTCTTTAATAACTTGGTTAGTTTAGTAAAACAGTCGCAGCTTCTATTTCGCTCCATTTTTGCTACGATACATTCAATACAGAGAGGAAGAGAGTTCTTAACAAAAGATGGAATAAGCACCCAGCTAACCTGTTACCATCCTGAAAGGTTCCTGAATGATCACATGTTATCAGAGGAATTGTTACTTGTATCTCAGTCTCCTAGCAGGTAACGGCATAATCGCCGTAGTTTACTAGGGAGGCTTGTTTGCAACCGTTCCCTGTCAGACTAGTAACATGGCGGTAACAGCCGGCAGCGATCTTCATTTATACATATACATTTTGGGTCTAACCTCTATAATGTAATTTCTTTTTCGTAAGGGTTCAGCTGATAAATATCTGTTTTTTTTTTATAAAAGCTTTGTTCACATATTATCTCCCTTTTCTGGAACTTTTTTATCGTTTAATTATGTTCCTTTCCAACATTTTTGCAAAAATATTCATAATTATAATTCCGAAACGATGTATATTTTGAGGTTAAGCTGTCATTGCACGTTGCGTTTCCAAACATCTCTTTGTTACAAGCATGTGATTACAATGGCGGGATAATGTTACCTGCTTCGCTTGTAATTTGTTACTACTTTGAGTGGGAAATATATTGTCACTGGGTGACCAGGATGGAAGTCACCAGTGACTGGTTTTTTTAATCTTGTTACAATTATGTGACTATTCGGACTAGTAACTGTGTTAGCTGGGCAATGACGTATCAACGATTTATAATATAAGGTGCTATAGTTTCTATGTAGATCTAATTATAATATTGAATTTTTGCGTTACAAATTTGTAATAATTAATGTATATAAATCTATAATGTGTTATTTAAAATAATAAAAAATTTTAAAAAACTTAGAAAAAATTCATCAATTCGTATTTAAACATTACAATTTTATTAAATTAGAGAATCCAAAATTATATTATAAATTGGACTATAATTGTTAAGATCTGAAATTATATTTAAACAATTATTACTGTTTTTCTTTATGAAAAACATTTCTGCTATTAATCTTTTAAATTCATTAGGTTCATGATGTAATACTATAACATTATCCCAATCGATCACATGTCCAGTTTCTAACTGATGTTTTGCTATGACTTTATGGTTTTTTGGATTTTGTGTAAAATTATCATGATGTTCTTTTATTCTTGTGTTGTATTGGATGGTTTGAAATAAAATTTAGATATCTACCTGAATAAGTATTTTTTCGGATACAATCAGTTATGATATTACCTGAATCAGTTTTTATAACTTTAACATTTAAAAACGAAATAGAATTATTACTTTCAATTTCATGTGTAAATTTAAGCCTTGGATGATAAGAATTAAATTGATTTAATACATAAAGTAGTTTATCTTTAGGTAATATAATAAACGTATCATCAACATATCTAAAATATGTGTGTAACGAAAAATTTAAATTTTTAATAACATTTGATTATAAATCTTGCATAACTAAATCAGCTAATGTTGGAGAAATAGGTGAACCCATAGGTGTTCCAAAAATTTGTCTATAAAAATTGTTATTGAATTTAAAAACTGTTTGTTCCATTAAAAATTTTATTCCTTCTTCAAATTTTTCAATAGGTAATTCTGTATAGTTTTTTATATGAATCCATCTACTTAATATACTATTGATAACTAATTCCTGTGGTACATTTGTGAATAATGAAGAAACATCTAATGAAACCATGATATGATCATGTGGAATTGTTTTATTAATTATTTTATTTTTAAATTCAAAAGAAGTTTTTACTTGATATTTTGGTACTATTAAAGCTTTTTTAAGAATATTATTAAAAATATTAGCCATTTTATAAGTAGGTGAGTTTATTAATGATACTAAAGGTCTAAGTGGACAATTATCTTTATGAACTTTAGGTAACCCATATATTCTAGGAATGTTAGTATCATGAACTAAAATATCTTTTCGTAATAATTCTTTATCTAAATAACCATTAATTCTCCAAGAATTTAACAATTTAAATGTTTTATTTTTTAATTCTTTTTCAGGGTTTTCATTTAATTTTTCATAAGTATTTGTGTCATTTAATAATTCTTGCATTTTATTATTATAAGATTCCTTTCTTAGTATTACTGTAATGTTACTTTTATCTGCATGAGTTATTAGTAATTGTTTATTAGCTTTAATAAATGTTTGTGTTTTCTTAATGTTTTGTGCTAAAATTCTATCAATTTCTGTAATTTTATTATTCTGTAAAAAATTTTGTGAAGTATTAATTATTCTATGTCTTAATAAATCACGTTCTTCATTATTTTCAATTAGCCTAATATTTGACTCTATATCTTTAACTATATTCATAATTATTTTACTTTTGTTTGTTAAAAATGAAGAACTAAATTTATTTCCTAACCTTAAAATGTCATTAACATTGTCTGGAATTTCAACATTACTAAAATTTATTAGCCAAGGATCATTAGCTTTACTGTATTCTGTATCTTTATGTTTATTGATATTAAAAGGTACTTGAACTTTACTTTTAATTTTTAAATTTTGTAGTTTTTTTTCCAATCTTTGTTTATCTTTTGAATTATTTTTTGAATTATTTAATTGCATTTCTAAAATGTTGGTATATATATTAATAGGTAATGAATTTCTTAAATTTATTTTGATATTATTAAAATTTTGTATTAAATATTTTAAATGGATATTTAAGTCTTTTATTTCATCATTAAGTAAATGATGTTCTAAAGAATCAACTATGAAATTAACATGTTTTTTTGTACTATGACTAAAAAATTGTAAATTTCTAACATTTCTAGTAGCATTAGTGATATTCTTTGGTAATAAATTATGAAACCTACATTTGACAAGAAATGATTCTCTAGTTTTTAAACTATTGATTCTCTTGTTCAAATTGATGAACTTTTTTACATCTGTAAAAGAATTTGGATATTTGTTTTTGATTTCGTTGAGATACATATTGCTATGAAAAAAAAACAGATTATTCTGATACTTAAATAACTTAGTTTAATTACTTAAAAATTAATCCCTAAGTTCAAATAAAATCTAATTTTAAATAATTAACAGATTTTCTATTAAAATTTTAAATTAACAATTGTTAAATTTGATATACTAATAAGTTACATTTACTTTAGATGAATCATATAATAAAAAAAAAAAATTCTTTTGTAGATATTCGGATTCGCTGTCATGAATCTTTATGATGATAAACTTCAATAATTTGACAATAAACTTCAAAATATTTTTTGACAAGATACGATAAATTATGTCAAAACAATTTTATAAGTTGGAAAAAATGTTGTTAAAGCGCTGTTGTTTGTCTGAGTGATATAAGTTTATGAATAATTAATAATTAGTTGGTAAAATTGACGTACTTCAGACCAAGTCAGTAGAAATTCGTTGTTAAAATTTCTTTATTGTCGACGTTTCGAAAACTATAACGTTTTCCTCATCAGGACTTTGAAGTTCCATTTCCATATTTTAAAGTTCATCACATTTTTTAATTTTCCAGTAAAATTCTATTCCTCATCTGTATAAATATATGTAATATTAATTAATTATAATTAATATCATTAAAATAGTTGAAAATTAAAAATAAAAATAAAAATTTTTTTCCGTAATTTTTAGGTTAGAAATTATAATTGAAAATTTTTTTACCTTATACCCTGCTAGAAATTTCTGATAGAACTTTCTTTCCGAAGCTTTCCACATCTTTCAGATCCTTTCAGAAATCTGCATCCGAAATTCTATCCGAAACCATCCCATCATTTTCTTTCAGATTCTTTCAGAATTTATCAGAAACTGTCCCAGCAGATTCTTTCAGTTTTTTTCCGATCATTTCCGAAACTGTCCCACGCGGCATTTTTTCAGTTTCTATCAGATTTTATCAGAAAATTAAATTACGTAATATTGTTTAATAATTATTTTTTAATAGTGTTTTATATGTAATTATTGGTTAATTATAAATAAAAATTAAAAATTAGAATATATGAAAGGAATAAAAAGTTATTAATTTATTATTTTATCTAAGTAAATAATTCAATTAATTAAATAATGTTTTCAGAAATATAACTATTAAATAATTTTGATTGGAAATTATTGAAAAAATTGTGGATAAGAGAAATGAATGTTTAAACATTGTTTAAATAATTATTTCGTTTTTGCAAATAGAAATTATGACAATCTCGCGATAACCAATAAAATTATATCGTACATTTCATATGTATACATATATGTGGCAGATCGCCGTTGTTTCTTTCAATATATTTTTAAAAAATTATGTTTATTTTTTATATTGGCCTAAAATTTGAAAGCAATACAATATTGATTATTTAGTTTGAATTCTCAAAATACAAGCCATATTTATCATTTTCAATTTTGTACTGCTTTTAAACTTAAAATCAGTACAAAAAATTCAATTATCGAATGAAAATAATTGCGTACGGAATAAATAGCACGAGTAGGTGCTGCTTCTAGCGTTAAAACTTTGAACGAGACTTTTCACAGCTGCGTTGAGAATCCGATGCCGTGAAAAGTTTCGAACTTGATATACCTAGTCTATAGGATAGAACGAGAAGATCATTCGAATCCTCAGGTCATCGTAGTCCCACAACGCCTATTGTATTACATACAATACTGGTTGTCTCTTTATCCTGAGCTTTATCCTCCTACCCCCCACGTCATAAATTAAGATTTTACTCTGAGGATGAAATACTAAATCAAGACCACTTTAAACTTTTAAAGGGAATGTAAACTAAAATTTCAATTTACGTGATGTAGGTACATTAGTTCTTACATGAATGTTTTTTGCGCAAATGCTACTAAGAGCCAAAATTATTATTATTATTATTATACCATTAAGCCATTTCCCTTTCGGGGTAGGCGTGACTTGCTCGGTTGGAGAATAGTAGTGTGCATATGGGTATATAGGTATAAGGTAGGTAGGTACATAGGTATGAGGTAGATAGGTATATAAGTGTTAGGTATATATATTTTAGATTGATCTGGAATTCTCGTGTTAATTATTTAAATAACACGTTTATTCCGCAACACTGCTCCGACCCAGGTTGCTGATCAATCTCTCTAGCGATCACCCCAAGTGAAGAGCCTCACAAAATTGTTATGTATGGTTCTCCACTTGGGCCCATTAGTATCCAAGATCTTTGTTTCACACTGTAAAAAAAGTTGGTGTAATTTTACATCGTACCACGATGGAAATTATTTGACCTACGTGCGACGATGTAAATTTACACACTTTTGTAAAAAAAAATGCAGGACGTAAATTGTCAGGACCACATTTCAATTTTTAGGTTATGTTCGTGAGGTTATAAATTTTCAAACACTGTATCAGGATAAATAAAGCGCATATTACTTTTCTCAGGTATCGTTTTGAATAAAAAAGACATATTTTTTTTATTCACATAGAACTCATCACTATTAGAGCAATATTAGAGGCTCTGAGACGTAATTTTATGATAAAGTCCAAAGCGCCATGTCTTTCTGTCAGTTTGTCGATGGGTTGTCGATTTATGTCCTGTTTGTAATTTCTCAGGATGCCAAGACGTAACAATACTACCCGTGTGTGAAATTATGCTAGATACTGCAACTTTACCAAAAAAAGTGTTAATTTATAAGCATATTTAAATTTATTCACTAACGTAAATTGACTACGTGCCACGCTGATCAAATAATTTCCATCGTCAGACATAGTAAATTTACATCGGACAGTTATTTCATACTGTTCCATGGGGTGAAGTTGGAGTAGATCGTGAATTTCGGAGCGACATTGGTATATTTACCAGGTTATACATTGTAATTTAAAATACACTGCTCGTGAAATTACAATCTAATTGTAAATATCACAAAAGATTTTTTTACAGTGCAGGCGTCATTCATTCTACTGTCACTCTGTTTACAAACTATTTGTCGCCACACTTTTCTGTCCTGGCATACTGCTCTAGCTTCCTTCACGTCCACGCATTTTTTCATGCAAGCTCTTGTGTTTCTATGGCTTCTTATGTCTCTACGGATTAATGTCTCATTTACAGATTCTAACCATTCTTTCGGCGGTCTACCTCTGGGCATTCTGCCATTTACTTTACCTTTATACACTTGTTTGGTCAGTCGTTCATCTTTCATTCTTTCAAGATGTCCGAACCATGTTAATAATTAAATAAAACTATTATTTTTGTAATCATCTAAAAAATATTATTTTTATGAAACTAAAGCAGTCGGCAAAATGCAAATCCTACATGGAAAAAATAGAATTTTGAAAGTTTACTCTTTACTTTTAGAGAATAATAAAAAATCTGAAATTTCACAAAAAACTATGTGATCAATTCATACTCATTTGAATTGTGCGAAAAACATATTTTTTGGATGCACATTATGGAAAAAGTTGAATATATGTTCTCTGAATTTGAATCAGTATGATTTCACTGATTTTCCGTGAAAAGTGTTACTGAATGCAAATAGTGAACCATTTCTCACTGATTGGAATGTACAGTGTCGAATCTGAAAGTTTATCACCTTGAAGCAAAGCAAAAAGCTGTCATTTTGCTTTTTCGGACAAAATTTTTGTTGGGATATTAATTTTTTTCAAAAAAAAGTGTTTTTAACTGAATAAAAAAGAAAATGAATTTTGCACATTTTCTAAAAAATCTAAAGACTCGAAAGCAAGCCAAAATGATTTGTTCGAATTTCGATTTTTACATTCTCATTCATAAGAGTGTGATATGTAATCGTCCAAATTTTCGATCTGTATTTTTTAACAAACCTTCACGTTTCGGCACTCACAGAGTCCGAAAATCATAAAATTTGTCGGTGTCTGACTGACTGTCTGTCTATCTGTATGTATATGTATGTATGTACCTGCATGTTGTAGCCACGCTAACTTTTGACGGATTTGTCCAATCGAGTCAGCCTTTTGATCAAATTTTTCAGGGTCCCAAAATGAAGGTCAAGTTCGTTACCCAGATATTTTCAACAAAAAATTAAATCTCTGGAGCATTTTCAAAATTTGAAAAAAAATATATTTTTTCCAGTTTCACAAATTGTTGTCTTACTTTCTCACAGGTGGATAAAAGACTTACAAATTATCCTCACGCAATTTTCAATTTTGATAAAAATTAGAAATGTTATATACTTTTCAAAATTTTGAAAATTTTCAAAAAATAGAAAAAATTATTTTTCTGATAGATTAAGAAATTCAATTTGAAATTTTTTTAGACATAAAATATAGTTCAAAACTATCCCAGTGAAATTTTGCGATTAGACCAAAACTAAAAATTTTTTTATGAGTTTTAAACAGTTTTGTCAAAGTTTCCGCTACACTACAAAAATACTTGCAAATTATCCTCAAGCCATTTTCAATTTCGATGGAAATTAAAGAAGTTATATGCCTTTCGACATTTTGATAGATTGAAGAAATATAAATCCGAATTTCTACTACATATAAAATATATTTCGAAACTATTTCCATGACATTTTTTCATGGGACCAAAATTCAAAAAGTTAGATCATTTTCAAGAATAGGCAATTTTTGGCTTTAAGGAATCCGTGAGCTAGAAGCGTTATCATTAGTTTTCAATAAGATTTACAAATTATACCTTAATGCAATTTTTTAATTGAACACAAATGAAAATGTTCTATATTATAATCAATCATAGTAGAATTGTCTTAGGACTGAAGTTTCAACGAACGGAATTAAAGCCTACGGCTTAATGTCTCTATTTAGTTAATTTAAAAAATTTTGTTTTTTTATCAACATTATATTGAAAAAATATACCTACTTCTATATGCTACTCAATTTTGTCGACATCGTTTTTTTTTTAAGAGAACCGTTTCTATAACGTAATTATCGAGCGCAAAGCGTGAGCATCGCAAAGAGAATGTAATCATCAAAGCCGCAGGTGCTTTGAGGACCTTCTTTAAAAACAAATGGAAAAACAATTTCAGTTCCAATTTATTACCTGTAGTTCCTTAGGGGTTTAAATCACAGTTTTCGATTTAAGTTATAATATTTATGATATTGGAAAAAATGTAGTTGAAATGTACGCATTAAGATTAAACGTACGAAAACAAGCGCGAGGCACCGCGCAACGAGAATGAAATTTTCATCTTTTATGACTGAGAAAGTATTAGACTCGTCCGAAATTTCACACTTCAGTTTTTCAATGGACCTCCACGTTTTGGAAGCACCTGCAGTCGAAAATCAATGTTTTGCTGATGTCATATGTCTATATGTCTGTTTGATCTCGTCGTTTTTAATTTATTTTTCGAAATTGACAAGCAAAAATCGAAAATGCCAATATTACGTCAACAGGCGCAAGATACGTAAAAAGTCTAAAAGAAAACTTGCAGGAGTTTTTGTTAAATCCAGAAGAAATGCTATAAAAAAAGTCCTATTTTTAGCATAACGGGAGATAGAGAAGAAAGTTTGCAGAAAGGATTGTAGCTTTTTATTGTAAGGTAGCTCTTGAATGTACAAAAATACCTCAAATATAAGTTCCGAAATAGACAATCATCGTAATTTCGAATTGCCGGAAAAAAATAATATTGCAAATAAAGTTTAATTACGAAATTCGAATATTGCGGCTGTAAAAGTTAACGAAACTAGAAACATTTAAAATTTTCCAATTGCCGTATTTATACCTGAATTTTTAAAATCTTGAAATGATTAAATTTTCCGAATTAGTAAAATCCCAGAAAAACAAATCGGCGAACAAATTTTAATCAGGTATAAGCTTTAAAGCTTAACAACTCAGCCGAAAAAAATGTAGCGTTATAAGTATAGAGTAATTTGAAAGCATACAGTAATCTACGTAAATGAGGTTGGAGGCGGTAATGTGAAATTTTTTTTGCTTTGCTGACTGAAAATCGCTAAAAAAATTGCATAGTTTTAGGCACATACTTAAGAAGAGTCCAGTTACTATATGTTATGCAAGATGCCATGGGTAAAATTCGAAAAAATGCACGAATACGAAGAAAACATTTATGAAAAATTACAGTTAACGAATTTGAGAAATAATAAAAATTGTTACTCAAAATTAAAAAAATATACAAGTAGACTATTTACTGGTGCCTTTCTTCAAACCGCGCTTCTGAAAATTTTTGTAATTTTAAGCAACAATTTTTATTATTTGTCCAATTTGTTAACTGTACTTTATTCGGACGTATGACAAATTTGAACAAACATGCCCGCGTGAAAGTCTCAATGCACACATACGAATAATTTGCATGCAAAATAATAAAAGTGTACCATTTTCAGAGTTGATATTATGAAACATATAACCCAGAAGTTATATAAGAAAAAAATTTTGAGAATTTTTCTACGCGCGGACGTGTGTTAAATTTTACCAAACGTGCCCGCGTAAAAGCCTCATTGCACCTATACGATCGATTTGCATGCAAAATTAAAAAAGTCTTCCATTTTTGAAGTTGATATTAAGAAACATATAACCCAGATGGTGTATTAAAAAAAATATGCCCACTGTGCGGGCACATTCTCATTGCGCGCTGCGAGCGCGGCTCGCAAGTTTGAGCGCGCCTAGCGCGCGCGACTGTTTCTTCTCGCGCTTTGCGTTCGATAATGTATTTACCTCGCGCTACACGCTCGGTCTTTGTATTTCCCACACATTTGTGCACGGAACTTTTAAAATTAAAGGTCAAAGCGTCAAGAGCTGTAATTTGATGATTGTGAATTCTCTTTTGTCAAAGCTCCTTCGGCTTTAACGAACACATTCTTATCACGTATCACGCGCTTCGCACTCGATTTGGTCCAAAATTTGAACTTCTCTACATTATGTCCAACACTATTATATCTAATGTATATTATATTTATTTCTGTACCTCGATCTGGTACTGCTTATTCAGATATTGCAAAATGATGTACAAATTTAATTTTTCATTATGACTTTAATATTTTCGGCTTACTTTGCACTAATTTTTATTCTCAGCTGCCCTGAATATGCGCCCGGTTTGGGCGCGCAAATCAAAAAATTGTGATTCAAGCCTCTCATAAACTACAATCATAAAGTGAAACTAAACATGTTTTTTTTTCAATTTGACTATGGAGAGGGTTCTCAAAGCACCTACGTCCTTGACGATTACATTCTAATTGCGATACTCGCGCTTCGCTCCTCGCCTTTGAAAAATAAAACCATGTAAACAAAATGAAACGGAATATGAGAAATTGGTATGTTTTTCGTTAAAATGTTTTCAAAAATTAGAATTTCTTATTAAATATAATTGACATTGTTGAAATAAGTAATACAAAAAGTACGAAAAAGAAGTTCATTTTAATGAATGTTTACAATAATATAGTAATATAAACAAGTTTTCGTGTCGTTTACAAGAAACTTTCACAAAAATTTCGAAAACTCTTTCAAAAATTTTGTTTCGAAATTTGAAAATGCTTTTTAAATTGCTCTACAATTTGTAATTTTTGTTGGAAATATCTGGTTCACGAACTTAACCTTTATTTGAGGACCCTTAAAAAGTTTATCAAAGGCTGTCTTGATTGGGCAAATCCTTCAAAAGTTCGCGTGGCTACAACGTTCAGGTAACCATACATACATACATACACTGTTAAAAATGTTTGCAATTTTAATATACATTTAATATACATTTGTAATATTTGTATATTAAATCTAAAACCTAGGTATACGAAATCGCAATTAAGAGACTATGTTATTATATTTCATATACAGCATATTAATCATTTATCAGAAAAGTCAGATATTTGCACTTTGCACAAATTAAAAACAATTTTGGCAACAATTTTCAATTATAAATAATCAAGCATAATATTTTCTCTTAGAAAAATATAAATTACACTGGTTTTAAAGAGAAAAGTTCAATGAAACAAGTAATTTAAAAACCTAACCCCCAAGCACCTGTACTCACGTTAAAATTGTAACATTCACAGCGAATTTTAGAAAAAATTCCATCCGTACGCTGCACTTTAATTGTAAGTAGGAATTTAGTCGATGAATTGAAGGTTATTACTTTAGTTTTTAATATTTGACAAGATCTGAAGGCATCAAAGGACTTGTTGTTTCCACGCACTCTGTTTTACCGACTTTAATATACATGTATATTAATTTTACAACATCACCATCTCGTCCTTTCGGATTGTAAATTCTCTTTTTATGCGATAGAAGAGTCATCTTTCTTGGTTGAAAATTTATCTCTCCTTTTTGAAAAATCATCCTTTTTTGGTTGAAAATTAAAATGTTCGTTCGCAAATTAATCTGTTTGGGTTGAGGATTCAACTATTTCATTGAAAATTCGTATTTGTGGTTTGAAAAATCAGCTACTTGGCTTAAGGTTTATGTAATATTTAACAAATTTCGACAATTCATTTATAATTTTAGTTGAAAACTGATCTGTTTTGTCGAAGATTCGTCTTTTTGGCTTGACAATTCAACAATTTCGTAGAAAATTAAACTATTTGGTTGAAAAATCATCTTTTTTCGATTGATTCAACATTTGAAATTCCGTTTTGTTTTAAATTTACAATTTTTTAAAGTTTAATTTTTAACTGAAAAATTTTTTTGTAGTTGCGAATTCAACTATTTTGTTAGAACTTTATATTTTCTAATTTAAACTTTTATCTATTTGATAGACGATCCAACTATTTTTTTTAAATTCGTCTTTAGGTTGAAAATTCGTCATTGATAGTACAAAAAGTCATTTTCGCGGGTAGAAAATGAACTTTTTTGGTGAAGATTCAACTTTTTGGGTTGGAAATTTCCCAGTGGGTACAAAATTTCGCGACGTCTTTACGACATCGTTACGACAACTTTACGAGATCCTATGTCCATGTCGTTAAGATGTCTTTACGATATCGTAAAGACGTCGTACGATCTGACAATGTCTTTTCGACATCGTAAAAACATCTAAACGACATGGACATAGGATGTCTTAAAGTCATCGTAAAGATCTCGTAACGATGTCGTGAAGACGTCGTCAAATTTTGTGCCCACTGGGTCAACTGTTCTTGGTTGAATTTTTATCTTTTCAGTTTAAAAATATGACCATTCGCTTACAAATGCACCATTGTAGATTCAAGATTCAACTTTTCAAATAAAGTTATCTTTTTTGTCAGAAAACTCAACTGTGTATTTCAAATTTGGTACTTTTGGATTTAAAATTTATCTTTTATGGTAGAAGAGTCATCTTTCTTAGTTAAAAATGTATCTTTCTTGGTTGAAAATTAACTTTTTTGCTTGAAAGTTTAATTATTCTGTTATTAATGCAACTGTTTGCTTAAAAATTAACTTTTTTGTTGTCAACTTTTGTTTAATGTGTCATTAATTCGAGGGAATAATAACTTTGTACAAATAATGAGCAAAACTTGTATAAAAATTGAAATTCTTTTAATAATTACGAAATATGTTGAAAAAGAAATATTATTCTAGAAATTCATCAACTGTATTTTACTTATACCGCAAAATAAGAAATTGTTACTTGCTGCAAATTTCTGTAAAAAGACACTCTTTTAAATTCTTAACCTTAATACGTTTCCTAGAAAAAACTTATGTTCCGATTCCATGAAAATGTGTTTTTCTGCTAATTTTTGTTCTGAATATAATTATAGTACGTTGAGATATTATATTATCCTGAACCCCGTGGAATTTTTCTCGATACACATAAGTCGATACTCGCCAGATGAAGCATCCTGGGATATCGTGATATTAGCATAATACAGTTTTCCTTTCCAGAAGCACGTCTCCGCATTTAAGTAATAAAAGGGATTAAGCGTTAGGATTTCGCCGGCACTTAATAGCAACCTTTTTCTTAGTCTGAGTGAAAGAACCAGCTAATAAAAAGAAGTTCATAAAGAAGAAATTCTTACTCTCCAAGTAAGGGTCAATGGCAACCCTTGGGAATTTCCCGTGGGGCCCAAGGCTGTTATGAGGCAAAGGGGTTCTGCAAAGTCCCTTGCTCCGACTATAGGGGAGTGACACGGCACAAGGATACCAACGTGGCCCGGCAGCCACAATAGTTTCCTTCGGTGCACTCAAATTGAGTTGGCGGTCAGTGCTTGTAGTCCAAGATCCCACTGCGTTTTTTGGCAGGTGATAAGCCAGCATGCTAAAAGTTACTGGAGATGAAACCTTAGACATAGACGATCAAGGAATGGCCCTCCTGCCAGCTCCAAGTCGGTCAAAGGTGCGATAAAAATGGATTCTTAGCGACCGATTTTGTCGTTATTCACCTGTCGTTAGCCAGCACAATGAAATCTACACCATATTGTAGAGGGCAATTAGTGCTTTCCGAAAATGTACTTGTGCCACCCTCCACCCGGTCAAGGACCCCCGGCACGGTGGCCTAAAGGGGGTAATTAAAGTTAACTAAGTGTATATGTCGACCAGCACGATAAAAAAAACGTAAATGAAAGCTCTAAGCCCTCTGTAGAGGAAAAAATTGTCCTGCCAGGGCTCAAGAGTACTGAAATAGGCGGCACGGGCATTTCTTTGCGAAATTTATTTGCTTCAGGTGCAATACCCTTCACTTGTAATGAGCTATCTCTAATTAAATAATAAGTAAGGTTTACAGTACAGATGTCCCGTAAACGATTAAGAGCATGTTAAGACATGCGGGGTAATAATAATTAAGAAAAAGTACCTTAAACTTTAATAATTTCCAAGGAATATTCCTACCAGTTCTATTGACGTAAGTGTCAGTGTGATGTCACAGCAGGATACCACTACCGAGTGGCCGACCTCTTCAAAAACTGTAAGAGGATCCATCACGATCCCTTCGTAACAATAACATTCTCCTATGAGCGCACAGTAGCAGTCACATAAATCGGACTCGAAGCATTTTCCTAAATTTTATTCAAAAACGAAACTTGAAATTTCTGTCTTCGGAATGAGCTATTTTTTAAAAGTTAAAATTAAAATGAATTATTTCAATTAATTTTAAATCCTTTCAATTAATTAACTATT
>CAKNYM010051234.1:277416-352098 GCA_932195095.1 Andricus curvator | reverse complement strand
ACCCATTGTCGGGAGCCCTGCGCGTCCGATTGTTTTGAACCGCACTTACTACAACTATGTTTGGTGTTGTCATTGTTGTTCCCACGAGCAGCTAGGGAAAAGGGTTCGTCCATCCTTGTAGAGCCCCGCATGCAAGGATAAGGCTGTATACTCTGAGAGGTCGCCCGGTATCCCAGAGTCACCGTTTGAGACACCTCACCCAGGTGCTGTTCAGCTTTCGGCACAATTGTTACGCCTTCGCTTAGGGGTTATTCTTTCGGGACCATCCCTGGACAATTGTCTGCGACTGCTTATTTATTATTGCAACCATATTCAGCAGAAACCCTTGGTACAGGGACCCTCTATCCGCAACCCGAGGACGCGTTCGGTGGCATTGTCATAGGCCCTTCGGTTCGATTCCCAAGGAACCAAAACCGAAACCGAATATATACATAATGGTTGAAACACCACCGCAGAGTCCCATTGGGAGCAACTGCCATCCAAAAATGACACCGGCTCCCAGCAAAAGAGCGGTAAATCACAGCTATGGCCACTTCTCAAGACCATGAGATGGGTGGTCACAGCGCACAATGAAATTACGACAGACCGGCAAAACCACAGCTTTCTACATCCATCTCGCAAGTGCATTGGCATATTTTTGTCATGCGGGTATGGCTTTAAGGTTACGAACCCGTGATAGTTTCGCACCCTTTTTATTTTACTATTATTTTTTTTTAAATTATATATGGACCATATATATACAGAAAAGTAACTAATGTTAATTATAAGAGGCAAACTCCATGATTAAATATCATATTTTTTATTCTTTTATATTTTCGTCACTAAATGTAACAAAATAATATTTGAACATTCTTTCAAGGTTTTCAAATATGGGATCTGTTGCTTGTATCACATAAAATCACATCGTATATGAAGTAATGGTATATATATAGCGGCAAATGTGTTCCAAAAATGAATTATTTACCGTTTTCTGTTCCCGCTCAGTCACTCCTCCTTGAAATAATGAAGATCGGTATCAGCACTCACTTCCTCATATTCGTGGTGTTTCTTAATTCTATTCGTAAGTGCAATATGTAACACTAATATTGATAAGAAATATAAGATTTTCTTAAAATGTAGCTATAATTTATTAATTTTTCGTAAAAGAACTTAAATAATTGCGTTACATTTGGTAATTTAAGACGCAATATTTTTGTTTGAAATATGATGCTTAGATTGCCTTCAGGAAACAGAATAAATCTCCACAGAGAGTAAATTTTAGTACATGCAAATTTAAATATTGGTAAGCGTCAAACTACTATTTAAGTTTGTGATATTATTCATTAAACATGAATACTCAAAATAGAAGTTACTCAGATAGAGAGAGTATAATCGAGCATTTGGGTGAAAAAACGGTGCACTTACATTTATGTTTATTTTGTTTTCTACATAAGGAGAAAGAAAGCAATATCAGCGATACAAGAGACCAAAGCGTGCTCATTATAATAGAGAAGATGTTGTACTTTATTTTAACCTAAATTGTAATGCTACATGCAATGAACGTAAATACAAAACCGATTTGTCAAGAACCGTGTATTGTTGTTGTTCATTGTTTTCAGTCATTGTTTTGAATTGTTAAATACCGAAATTACTTAGCCTTTTGTGAATATCATGATAAAAATAAAAAAAATTAAAAGTAACTTTTTAATGCAATAAATCTCTATTCAGTCTAATAAAGCTTATTATACTTCGTATCTATAAAAAAATTAAACTTCCCCCGAATTTATATAAAAGCCTTACAGGCTTATGTTAAATTAAAAAATTGTCTTATTAGGTATTGTTCAAAATAAAGTATTATTAAAAAGTTCAAAACTCCTGGAAGGAATATTCAAATAAAACAAATAAATAACAGACGTTTTCTAGGTTTGTAAGCGGTTCAATTTGTATTAATTCTGATTTAGAGAGTATAATGTTTATTTAAGGGAAGCCATTTTGAATCTTCTCATAAGAAGCTGTGAGGAGATTTTTATATCAAAACCAAAATAAAATAATATATGTTTTCTTACAAAAAAATTATCACAGATGATAGCTACAATTTACTTTATATGACGCAAGGAGTAGATCCAATGTTTAATTACCCTGAAATAATTTAAAAACATCACTTTGTTTCATTTAGTAATGACGATAGGAAATATTTTATAAAACTTCAGAATTTGCGAAGATGACTATCAAATTCTTTCATATACTTTTTAAAAATAAATTCACTAAATATTCAACGGCAGCTGGACGTTAGAAATCCCGCCCAATTCCTTACTGTTATTTCAAATGTGAAAGGCCAATTTTAAATGAAAAAATAATGGGAAAATGGTGAAGAGGTGAAAATGCGATCCAGATGTGGATGTGTTAAAGCAAGAATTTTTCACCAGAAGTTTTTGATAACATCTGGTCCCGCAGCGGGGAAATTCCGCGTGCTTCTAATTGCTTTCTCCACCTCTTCGGCAGGGATTGATGGATATTCACTCTCAGATTTTATGAGGCTGTCGAAAATCTCCTTTAAACTGATGATATTCTCAGTGTCTTGCTTTAATTTCAGTCGTGGAATCTTCTAAATCTCTTTCAAAAAATTCTCTACCTCGTTGGGCTTGGGTGGGTTTTTTTACAGAAACAAGGAGATCGCCGAAGAGGCGCGATGGATCAGCGAGGAGGGTCACCATATAAGATTTATTATAAATAATCCGAATGCAATTTTCATATCTTAAGAAAGCTTAATATATACGTGTAACATCTAATATATTTAAAAAAAATAGTCGTCGTGATTTCTTCTCTGTCAGTAACTCTATTAAATATAAATGAAGATCGTTATCGATAGTCTCTTTCTCACATGCTTGGTAAATACTCAATTCTATTAATACGTTTATGATTTATAATATTATATTTTTCGTATGAAACAAATTTAATCATTTTGCAACCATTTGCAATTTAAGATACATAACCACAATTCAAAATAATTTGTTCGCTATTTGTTAACTACATACATACATACATAGATTAGCAGTTCGAACTCGAAAGTTCATTGCCTCACTACCCGATTCGGGTAGTGTTTCTAGGTGGATATTTACTACCAATGTGGGCCCACCACACCCACGACGGGCCAACAGCACGCAGGTATTCCTGAACGGTTACCCATCCAAGTACTAACCGCGCCCAACAATGCTTAACTTCAGTGATCTTACGAGAACTGGTGTTTTCAGCGTGGTATCGCCGTGGTATTTGTTAACTACGTAAATATAAATAAATAAAGATCTTCCTGCTCTCTAGTGTGCTGGTCTTTTTAGTTGGTCAATATAAGAAAAAGCAGGAAGATCTTTATCAGCAGGAAGATTTTAAAATTCTTTGAGTTTGAATGTTCTAAATTTAAAAATATTTTTTTGTTTGGAATACGATGCTTAGATTGCTTAGATTGGCTTTAGGATTCAGAATAAATCCCCACTTAGGGGAAATATTGAGAAATTTGAATATTGGTAAATTTCGAACTAATATTGAAAGTTGTAACTTGAATTTCTGAATCAAAATTACTAAGTAGAAAGTTACTTATTCATATTTAGAGAGCATAATTGTGCTGCTAGTAGTTCTTTAATCAAAATATATTGATTAATCATTCAAATGTGCAAAGTTACT
This sequence comes from Andricus curvator, assembly GCA_932195095.1. Lineage (NCBI taxonomy): Eukaryota > Metazoa > Arthropoda > Insecta > Hymenoptera > Cynipidae > Andricus > Andricus curvator. Next base: position 348,441 of record CAKNYM010051234.1, on the reverse strand, counting down.
CTCAGATATTTTTTTCAGATTACAAAAAAATTATAAATCTCAATTTTCTTTTTACAGAATTAAGTGCACAGTTCATAAATTTTGTTGGTCGACTACTTCAAACCCATAGCCCTCCCTCACCAGCCAAAAGTCACGGTTCTTCCTTATCATCACAAAGAAAAGATCCTCATTCGCCAACCCAAAATATTAGTCAGCACCGACTACCCTCAGAAAACGGTGCTCCTTCAGCAGCCCAGAGAAATTTTATAGGATGGCCAATTAAAAAAATTACTATTCAAACCGAAAACGGAGATGTCAAACGGTTCATCTATGATCCCCGTATATATGGCACCTTTAATGTTAATCTAAGGCGTAGTGATTCACAACGTCGGCAACCACAGAATCGCTAAATGTAATTAAAAATAAAATTAAATATGGATCTTATTTAAAATCTTTGAACAAAAGCATTATTGGCTGAAAGTTATTCGTGTACATCCAAGAAAGCTCGGCTTATTCCGAGTCGAGTAATAGTCCGAAGGTAATTTGCAGAATTTTTTTATCCATAGAGACTTAAATTGTGGACATTAGATAGGAAATTAAATTGAAAACTTTTGTAATTAATTATAAACGAAATAATGCAATCCAATGCGTCTAAGCGTATTTTTTTAAGTACTGCAACTTTTATAAACAAATATATTAATTGGAAACTTTGACCATTTAATCAAAATCAACATGTAAGCACCTCTAAGGTGCTTCTTAATTGGTTTGAAAAAATAATTAGTGTAACAAATGAAATGTTCTAAACCGTTTTCTAACTTTTTATAACAATTTCCCAACGTATGGTAACCTACGTTGCTATAGCAGAATATATGGCAACAAAAATATATTCTCTAAACTAGCAATTAATATATTTCGGAAAATAATCCAAAGGGATTTTCGGTTTTTCGATGCGGCGCTCAGTCTGTTTATAATTAACTACGAAATTTTGAAATCCGTAGATATAGGAAACTTCACGATCGTTATAAAATTAAAATAACATGATGTTGTCTCGACAACGGCTTAAAGTAAACCTAATAAAGTAATAGATAGCATACATTTTTTTACTTAACCATTTCTACTCGTATTGCGTTTATCATGACAAAATTTATCATGACAAAAACCCAGACAAACTGCTAAATTTCCACTTGATGTCAGGTCACAAGGCTTGTTTTTAAACTCAGAAAAATAAATATTTGTATTTTAATGGGCCCAAAAGGTAGCCTTATTGATACATCTTCTCGCTCATTTATATATTCTTCTCTACATTTGGGCTGGACTTTGTTCTTGAAGAATGGATATTGCTAGTTTTTAAAATTATTCTATTTTCTCTACTAATATTAAAATATAGAGAACCATCAGATAAGAATTTAAGAATAGAAAAGCCTAATGTTTATTAACTAGTCTATTTATTCAACGAATAATGCATAACACTACGACGTAAGTATTGCATAAATTTTCTTTGAAGAAGAAAGTATTAGTTCTACTCGAATTACATTTACCATATAGACTTAAGAGATCGTAAAATTTGAAACTTCTGAAGGAATTGCGAGTACAAAACATAGCTCGTAAAATTCAAATATCGGGAATCAAGAATCTTCCCCCTTTCACTTTTATCTTATAAATTTGATGAGTAACGTATGCTGAGTAATTGTATGATAGATAGTATATAAAGCCGCGAATATATTCCAAGAATTTCTCATCTACTGTTTTTAGTTCCTTGTGTGTGACAATCTCTTCCTTGGAATAATGAAGATCGGTATCGGTACTCTCTTCCTTAACTTTGTGGTGTTGCTTAATTGTATTCGTAAGTCTAATTTATAATATCAATATAAATAAGAAATATTAGAGAGTCTTAAAATATTGCCATAATTTCCTTAATTTTTCGTGAAACAAATACAATTATTTAGCAATCATTGTAAATTTGAGACCTCATCAGAATTACTAAGTTAGACGTTACTCAGTTTGAAAGAATTCAATTTAGCAGTTGGGTAGAAAAATAGTGTAAGAGATAGTGGGTTGTGGGGTGGAAATACTTTTGCTCCCTAGGGATGTAGATTAGATGTGGATAATGAACATTATACATCTAGGAACTCACATTTTGGTATAATAAAAAGTTATCAAGCAATCAATTAATCGCGTTGACAGAATTTTCTGACAGATTGGACCAACTCGAAGCCTATTGAAAAATAATATTTTTTCTGTTGGAAAAATAATGCTGTGATGCAATTTCTGCTTTAAAATACGTATCAAAAAAGTAATTATGAAAAAACACTTTTAGCGGAAACAGATGAAAGATTCTTGGACAGAAATTACATACTTACCACATTAAACGCAACACACAAGAACTACCGTAAAAAATTATCTACTTTGATGGTAGACCCATAGTTGAGATATTTATGACATTTTGGCAAGGATCTTTAACGTGAGAAGTTTAAAAAAAATTGAAGAATTTCTCGAATTTTGCACCTTGATTTTCATTGCTGTCACTACCTAGCACAAAAATCTTAAATTTACAGGACGCAATTCCCAAGAGGCAATTCGCAAGATGTGATAAAAATGTAATTTCATACATTGCGTCACGTAAATTATATATTTTTTCTACAAGTCGCCTGGTTATGACACAATTCGGAATGGAGGTAAAAAATTCTAGAAATTTTTATATTTTTCAAAACATCTTCTCACATGGTATATAATATTTAATAAGTCAGAGACATCTCTACTGGGGCACATAGGAGGTAGAATTTCACAAGTTTTCGAGAAGTTTTTTTTCAAATGACTAGCTTTACTATCAACCGATTCATCGTGTTTGAAAGTCATCCGTGAGTTTTAGCACCACTCGATTTATTCCACAGTAAGCCTCAACCAATTTTAACCTCAAAGTGTTCGCAATTGCTGGCGTTTTGCAGAACGCAACTACAGAATGTTGTACACTTTTTTAAAGCACAAAATGAAAATCATCTGTGGAGTTCTTTTTTCAAAAATCATCTTTTTGGGCTATTTTATTTTTTCAAAACTTTAGATACTTGGCCTCATTAATGGCTCAAAACTGAGTAAAAAGCCATATATAAGAATATCCTGCATGAGGTACGTTTTCACCTTTACAAAACGACAGGTCTCAATTTTACGAGATTCTTTTAAAGGACTTTTTTACTCTATTTTAACCGATAAAAGATGCACTGTATCTCAAAAATTCACAAATTCTACAAACAAATTCCAAACAGGGCATTTTTGCAAAAAAGGATTACACGGATAATTTTTATTTTGTGCTAAAAAAAATCCTATTCAGACCTTAAAAATAAAAGAAACAAACCATTGAATACAAAGAACAAGTTACATCTGAAAATTCAATTACTCCGCTATTGCACCCAGTCGATCGATTGAGCTTGCAGTAATAATTTTTCTTAAAGTTTTAATTTACTTTTTGAAGAATCGAGTTCACAGTTAATGAGATGTTGTGAAATAACAAGCGAGTCCCCTCATGACCAATAAGGAATTTTCAGGGACCACTAAGGAATTTTCAGAGACCACCAAGAAATTTCTTTTAGATTGGCTTTAGGATTCTGAATGATCCCCACCAAGAGAAAATATTGATCAATTAGAATTCGAAAAAATTGGTAAATATCGAAAATTCATTCAGATTAAGAGAGTATGATTGTTTTTGCAGTAATTATTTTTATCCCAAAATATTGGGTAATTATTCAGAATAGTTGTGATTACTTTCAGCTATTTTTCCAGACTACAAAAACATTATAAACCAGAAACCGATACGCAGAAATTTTTTATCCATCGAGACTTAATTTGAGAACATTAGAAAGGAAATCAAATTGAGTTTTTAGGCAAAATAGAATACGTCAAAGGAATCTGTATCATCATTAGAGAACAACATAAATTTTCAACATCCTTTCAGAATAGATGGAGCTATGAATTAACAAAATTTAGAATTTTTTTTTGTGGAAAAAAGATCTTTTCCTTTCGCTCCGCTGGGATTCGAACCACAGAACTTCTGATTTTCGGTAAGGTGCTCTTCTCATTAAGCTACTAGAGAGATCGAGATAAGAAACTTTATATATTATTGTGCTAGATGTTACAAATAAAATTTTGTAAGGAATCTGTATTATCATTAGAGAATAACCGAAATTTGTAACGCCTGTTTAGACTAGATGGAGCTATGAATTAAAAATTAAAAAAAAAATTAATCAAAAAAATTTTCAATTCATAGCTCTATCTAGTCTGAAAACACGTTGAAAATTTCTGTTATTCTCTAATAATAATACAGATTCCTTCAAAAATTTGATTTGTAACATCTACCATAATAAGGCGTATATTTTCTGAAATAAAGTTTCTTCTCTCGATCTCTCTAGTAGCATCATGGGAAAAGCACCTGACCGAAAATCAGAAGTTCTGTGGTTCGAATCCCAGCAGAGCGAAAGGAGAAGATTTTTTTTCTGAAAAAAAAAAAATAAAATAAAATACGACTCTGAAGTTTCGTATATCTACGGATTTAAAAGTTTTGTAATCAATTGAAAACAAACTAAGCGTCCTATGCAGAAACCGAAAACACTTTTGGATTCGTCTCCTAAATATCCATGTAGATGCGCCCCTTTTATGGTATTGAAAATCATTTTTAAAAGAATTAAATCATTTTTTCAATCATTTCAAACTTTGCGGAGCATGATAAACGAACGAAGAGTTTAAGAAATGGTATAAAAATAGCACATTTAGACATTTTCGAGACGAACTCAAATGTGTTTTCGGTTTTTTTATCGGACCTTTCCGTTTGTTTATCATGCATGGCAAAATTTAAGATTAAAAAAAATGTTTCATCCAAAAAAAGGCGGACCTACACATTTTGGAGAAGAATCTAAAGGCGTTTTTGGTTGCTTGGTCGGGCGCTTAGTTTTTTTATAATTAATTACAAAATTTTGAAATCTATAGATATAGGAAACTTTAGGATTGTAATAAAATTGAAATAACATGATGCTGTATCGACAACAGCTTGAAGTTATACCTAAAAAAGTAAAACATAGCAACTCTACAGCATAATGTCTATTAACTAGTTTATTTATGCAACAATAAACGTGTCGCGCTTTGAGGTAAGTACTAAGTAAATATTTTTCCCGAAATAAAATATTAGTTCTACTCGTATTGTGTTCATCATGAGTACCCAGCCAAATTTCTGAATTTCTATTTGATTTCAGGTCACAAGCCATGATTTTATTTTATTTTATCTAAGGATATTAAAAAGTTCAGAATTATTATATGAGAATTTAAGAGCAGAGAAGCCTAATGTTTAATAGCTGGGTCTATTTACTCAACAATACAAACGTAACGCTGAAACGTGAGCATTGTGTACATTCTCTTACGGAAATAATGTATTAGTTCTACTCGAATTGAGGTTATCATTTGGTCTTAAGAGATCGTAAATTTTAAAAATTCTGAGGAAATCACGAGTACAAAACGTGTCTTGTGAAATGCAGACATCAGAGATCAACAATCTTCCCCCTTTCAGTATCATCTCATGAATCTGCTGAAGAACTCATGCTGAGTAATTGGGTGGTAATTAGTATATATAGCCGCGAATATATTCAAAAAAATTCTCGTCACCGCTTTTAATTCCTTGTGGATAAATAAATTTTTCTTGGAATAATGAAGATCGGTATCAATACTCTCTTCCTCACATGTGTGGTGTTGCTTAATCGTATTCGTAAGTGTAACTTATAATCATAGTATAAATGAGAAATATTAGATATTCTGAAAATGAGGCGATAGCTTCATTAATTTTTCGTAAAACAAAAACAATCCATTCGCAATCTTTAGAAATTTGAGAGTAAATCTGAATTACTACTTTAGAAGTTACTCAGGTTTAAGAGTATAATTGAGGAGTTGTGTGGAATAACGGTGTATGAGAGGGTGGGCTATGGGGTACAAAATACGAGAAATTCTGAATTTTTTTAACTTTCCGAAATCATCAGTGATTTTTAGTATGGCTCGAACTAACCCACAGTGTGTCTGAACCAGTTTTAACCTCAAAGTCTTTGCACCAGCTGATTTTTTTTGCAGAATATAATTACAAAATAATATGAACTTTTTGATAGCACGAAATGAAAAACATCTGTGGGGTCCTTTTTTCAAAAATCATGTATTTGGACTTTTTCATAATTTAATGATTTTGGATCATCCGCCTCATTATTCTTTAAAACGTGTGAACATAGGACTTTTTTTACTTTTTTTTTGATGATTAATAAAGTCCAATATAAAAAAGTTTACAAATTTCTTAAAGAAATTGTAAAAATGGGATGTTTGAAAAAGAACCCTAGAGATGACTTTTATTGTGTGGTTACGAAATGTCCACGTTATTCTGCGAAAAACCGGCGAGTGGAATAACTCATAGGTCGAAATTTGTTGAGGCTTAGTCAGCCGTGTACAATTGTAGATAATTCCCGATGATTGCGCATTTTTTAAAATTTTTTTACATAACTTCATGAAGAATAATAGAAAAACAAATGACATATGTAAGTGATGCAAGAGACCGAAACGTCATTTATGGAACGCAGAAGTTGTTTTATTTTATTTGGACCTTGAAAACTAACGAAATAAACTATTAACTACAAAAAACAAGTAACATCTGAAAATTCAGTTACAGCGCATTTGCATCCAGCCGATCAATTGTGTTTGTTGTTATAATTTTTTTTCAATATTGATTAATTTTTTTAAAGTGGTAGTACTACTAACAGCTAGTGTTTCAGAGTATGAATACATAATAAATCCTAATTTACTTTTTGCAGAATTAAGTTCGCAGTTATTGAAATGTTGCATAAAAGGAAGTAAGACCTCATCACCAAGAGGAATTGGGCCACCAACGAATGTTGAGGAACTACAAGCAGCTCGTCTCCCAGCAAGCCCAGAACATGAAGTTGTAGTTAAATCTCCCGTGGACGAAAGAACTCCCGCACCAGAAGGTTACTATGTAAGGGGAATTTACTATCGTCACCAGGTATCAAGCATAGCAGAAGTACAACTTTCACCCCCACGACGCTCACTCCCAAAAGAGCGACCATACGATTTACCTCGAGAATGGACAGGTTCTACGTACTTGCCTGGCGAATCATCTGGCATCTCTAAAAAAGACCAACATGAAACTATATAAACGTACTGTTTTTCATAGTTGATTTATAATAGAAGCTAACTATGATCCACTTTATGTGACGCAAGTTGTAGATCCAATATTTGTATACGTTGAAAGAGTTAAAAAATATTAATTTGTTTTCTCTAGTAACGACAAAGTCAATTCCATTTTTTAAAAAGCTGCGAAGACTTTAGAAAACCATAAAACAACGTATCGTTGCAGTGGGATAATTTTGTGAATTTTTTTCATACCTAGGTAGCTGTACAACAATTTCAAAAAAAAAGATACTGAATTTCTATTTACTTTCTGGTCATAATGCTTCTTTTAAATTTAATTTCATCTATAACTGGGTTTACTTTGTTTTTAAATAATGGATATTGATAGTGTTTTAAATCATTCTATTTTCTGTACCGATATTGAAATATGGAGAATTATGTACTCTATGTGCGATGTACTATACGTGTCGTAAGAAGTAGATCCAATATTTAATTACCTTGAAAGAATGATAAAATATGACTTTAGTGTTTGTAGTGATGAACACTGAAAATACCTTATAAAAATCTCTGAATTTACGAAGATGACTATAAAATTCTTTCAGATTCTTTAAAAAAAAATACCTAATAATTACCAAAACTAAAATTATTTTCATAATTTTAGTAAACAGACCCCATCCCTTTTTATTATAAGAGGTATTTCACTATACACTATACACTGTTATTTCAAATGTGAAATGCTAATTTGAAACCAAGTAGTAGCTTCAATATGTTTTAACAATAGAAATGTTTCATTTTTGTTTCTTCTCAAAACTCAGTATGATGTTTAATAATAATACTCCTCATTATCTATAATACCACTATACATTGTTTCCAAAGAATGAATATTGCTAGATTTTACTTAAAGTACATCACAGTTAGCTTCTGTTATAAATCAACTATAAAATTAGTATGTTTTTATAGTTTTATGTTGGCCTTTTCTAGATCTCACTGAAAGCCATAGCCGATGCAACGTCATGTAATTTCATTTTGTTTAAAAATTCAAATTAATTTTCTATTTAATTCCCTCAAATTAAGTCGCTATGGATAAAAACATTCTGCGTTTCAATATGAGAAATAAAAGCAGAAAAGCCTAATGTCTCTTATCTAGTATATTTATTCAAAAATAATAGTATAACACTGTGTCGTCATTGTTATGCGTAAATTTTCTTACCGAAAGAAAGCATTATTTTACTCGTATGGTGTTTATTATTTATAAATTTATCAACTTCTGAAGGAATTTAATAAATTTATGAATGACAAACGCAATACGAGTAGAAATACTGCTTCATTCCGGTAAGACAATTTACGCACAATAATTACGACACAGTGTTATACTATCATTGTTGAATAAATAGACTAGATAATGAGACAGCAGTCTTTTCCGCTTTTTATTCCCTATATTAAAACGCAGAATGTTATTATCGATAGTGACTTAATTGAAAGAAATTGAATAGAAAATTAATTTGAGTTTTTAAAGCAAATAAAATTACATGAAGTCGCATCAGCTATGGCTTTGAGTGAGATCTAGAAAAGACCAATATGAAACTATAAAAAAATACTGTCTTTGTAGTTGACCTATAACAGATTCTAACTGGAAGAGCCTAACAAAAGCCTAATGTCTCTTATATAGTATTTTCATTCAACAATAATAGTATAACAGTGTGTCGTCATTATTGTGCGTGAATTTTCTTACCCAAATAAAGCACTATTTCTACTCGTATTGCGTTTATCATTCATCAAATTCTTCAGGAATAATGAATAAAAACTTTATCTAAGCCTCATGTGACCTTGTAGCTGGTGGGAGGGCTTAAGGGTCTAATCGGAATAGAGATCTGGACATGATGAACTGGAGGGACTGCATCGCGAGGTGTGTCAAAGGTTGCCGCGTTGAAGGGAAAGATAACTGGGCTCTCTGTGAAAAGGAAAACCCTTAGCCGTGCTTAGAAATCGAAATCTCGCACAGCGCGGCTCTGGAAAAACAACCAAGGCTTCATCATCTGGAACAACTCCTTCTGCTCGATCTACAAGCAAGAGGAGCAAGGACCCCACAAGATTTCCCGTATTAGTCTATTAATGACTGTTGCAATTAATTTATTTGAGTAAATTAAACGAACATTTAATTTTAAAGCTTAGAAAGATTCATACTTTAGCTTGGTTTCAATTAGAATGTAGAACTCATGAAAACATTAATTATATCTTCAAATAATTATAATATTGAGCGTTAAATCAAATTGAAAATTAGGAAATTCCCATCAAGCAACATCAAGCAGAGCTAAAATAAATGAGATTTGTGAATTGCGAGTAAAATTACAAAGTATTGATGGGTCAAAGGTTTTAATCTCAGTATGAACATATCGATCTATTCAAAATCAAAACAAACATAAATACATATATATCTCGAGCAACCAGTTCACCTCAAAGTCATACCCATACACACACTATCATCAAAATTCAAATGAATCGATTGATAACGAACAAATGTAAATATAAAAATATGAAATTCAAATAAAGATCAAATCAGTTGTGCCCCGGGAAATTTAAAGATACTTATCGCAGATTTCCAGCCTATCGGTTGACTTAAGATGGAAAATCAGACGAGGGCCAAGTACACAATCAATGATATCCAACGATTTTGGAATTCATCTTCAAAAATGAAGTAGACGCGACTATACGGAGTACCAAAACTTACATCATCTGAATGCGCCTCGAATCAGAGTGTCTCCTTGCATACAACGTTGTTAAGGCGTTAGCGTCCAAGAATCATCAAAGTTGTCTATTTCCAAAACTGCACTTGCTCAGGGCGATAAAAATTGATCTTCAACAAAACACCACACTAGATCAACAAACTAAGCGGCGAAAAAAATATTTTAGAAAGGTTGATCTAAAAAACTACACTTTCGCAAAATTATCACTTTCTAACAAAAAAACAATAGATAGACCTTTTCAGAATCTCTTGAAGTACGTCGAGTGTGGCGCGGATTTAATTGCGATGACCCAAAAGGCGACAATCGAATGAATAATCATCTGAGCGTTTTATTCCTCGTTACCTCGCAATCGATCTCAGCTCATTCCCGTCTCTACACGTGTCGTTAAAGGCTTTCGGTGATAGGCTCTCTTTCGTCAATTAAATTTAAATTTTGCGACATTTTTTCCGTGGGGAAATTTAAATAATTCGCATGACTCAATATCCCCCTTGGTTAGGACGAACATGAAATTACGTCATGAGCACTCATTCTCTTCACACCATACAAATATATATATATATATATATATATATATATATATATATATATATATACATCATACAAAATAAGTGTTTGTTTATTTGCTTAATAAGAACTGTCAGAAATTTTTTTTTACTGACTTACGCATATAGTGAATTTTCATTGCATGACGGTGGTCATACAAATTAGTACGATATACCTGAAGATTAATATTTTTTAGATCTTGAAATTAACTTTACATATTCATTATTCATACATAATTTACAGTCGCAATAATTACAAATGATCGTTATCTGCTCGCTGATCGTTTGAGTATTATCTGGATCATCGCTCAATTCTTATGAATGATTGCCAATGTCCTTAGTGATAAGGTAGGGGCCATAAAATATATGAAAGAATTTTCTTGCACTTTCTTTAAAGCATCTGCTTGCTCGGGAATATAGAGAAGAACCCAGTCCCCTTCTTCAGAACAATTCTGGATGATGTTTTTTGAGCTATGACCCGTCTCATTCAATTCTTATTAAGCCTTTCACGAGCCAACACAATTTCAGCGTCTCTTATAATAGGTTGGATTTCCGGGAAATTAACGATTCTCTGGATTGGATCTATTTATTTAAAACCAAAGTGTAATTCAAAAGAAGAAACCCCAGTGCTGAAGTGTGTCGTAATATTCAAGAAAAACTCAATTCCGCCGATGCACTTGCCCCTTCAAGTATGTTTATCTGAACACAACGTACAAAATAAGCGCTCTAATTCCCGCATTACCTTTTCAAAAAAATTTCTTGGATACCGGCCTACCTTTCTATGGGATTCTGGCTAAGAAAATCAGCGACGATATTGTATCTTCCTCTACAATAGGATACCTCGAAATCACACTGCTGCAGAAGTATGCTCCAGCGAATTAGTCTCGCGTTCAGATAAGCTGTCGTGTTGAGAAATTTTAATCCTGAAGTTTCTTAGCTGTTGTGTAATTCGATTCAGCCAAGTTCAGGAATCGACTTACCATTGAAGTAATTCGATAATAACCACCGGAATCGTATTGGTAAAGTACCCCACTGATTCCCAGATCAGATGCATCCGTTTGGAGTTTATAAGATACACACAGTATATAGTGACTCAACTTTACAGAGTTGACGAACGCGGTCTCCATATTTTTGAAAGCTATATCGTAAACTTCTGTTCTAACCAGGCGTATAGCAGACAAGGATTGCCCTAATCCAAGAACCCTAGTTATACAGAACCAGGATTGATGGCTTTGGGGGATATGGTATATAGCTCAGGGGCCACGCGAAAAAGTACCAAGGGCTTTGGTTCTTAAGCTCTGCTCCAGGGACCTTGCCGTTATTAAGGTGAAACCCAGAGGCAAAAACAAAAAAAAACTAGAGGTGTATATCGACTCGGCCTATTTCTCAGACGACGCTGAGGGACTCCCACCTTCTAGAGAGGTCGAGGCTCTAATTCGGCACTGTCAGGAGAATAGGTTTCCTCTGCTGTTGGGCTGTGACGCCAACTGTCACCATACAGTGTGGAGGAATACAAGAATCAACAGCAGAGGAAGGGATTTAATTGAATAACTAGCGGGTGCTGAGCTAGAGATCCTTAATCATGGTGATACTCCCACGTTCCAAATTAGAAAGAAAAGTGAGGTTCTTGTTTTGACTCTATGCTTGGAAGAACTAAGGACTAAGTATATCTTGTTCCAGTTGGTCCCAGGAAAATTCGCGATTTCAAAGGTCAGAAAACCAAGGAGTATACTTTGGGACTCATATAACTAGTAACTTCAAGTCGGGCTTGTAGAATTCTCCACAACCTACGGTACCATAGATAAGTACGCCGCCAATTTTCTGCGTGGGCTCTGATTACATCATATGAGAACAATTGCCCTACAAGTACAAGCAAGTCTAGGAAAGAAGCAGAATGGTAAAACACCCATCTATAGAAACTCCGTGAAAAGACTATATCGTTGTACAACAGGGCAAACAGAACTGAATTCCCTTCAGACAGGGGCATCTATAAGACGCCTTAGTATGAATACAATAAGAACATAATAATCTCCAACAGGAAGATTGGACCGGCTTCAGCAAGGAATCCAAGAACATTCTGGATACAGCGAGGCTCCACAAGATCCTGCCAAAAAATCCGAAGGCTCACTTTGGGCGCATAAGGCTAGATTATGGCGAGTTTGCCGAAGACGAAGAAGAAAGGCTGAATCATCTGATTTAAGTTCAGTTTCCAGGTTTTTAGCGAACTCAAGCCGACCGAGAGGAGAAAGCCTTGGGCCAGGAGAGGCAGAAGGTCGACTGGAATTTCGCTGCCAAGGTCGTTGATATCAAGAAGGTGGAATAGGCTGTTGGGTCTTTTTGCCCCTTTAAGTCACCGCGGCGAAGAGCGTATACAAAATGCTCTTACAAAATGGCATGAATTTCGTCGTCCCCCTACTGGCGAAACTATTTAGGGCAAGCATTGCCATTAAATACGTGCCATCGGCATGGACGGACGGCAAAGTGGCCTTCATTCCTAAACCTGGAAAGGAGGGCCACACTGCTGCTGAAGATTTCCGGCCGATCAGCTTAGCGTCCTTCATTCTGAAGAGGCTAGAGAAACTGGTCGAGAGACACATAAGGGATGATGTGCTTCTAAACCTACCCGCTGGACAGATTGCAGGCTGCTCTGCAGAAACTACGCTCCATGCTGCCGTGCCAAAATTGCAGCAGCAGTTGGAGCAGGGAGGTTATGCGGTGGGCACCTTCTTAGACATAGAGGGTGCCTTCAGAAATATCCCTCCAGATGTCATCTGTCGAGAGGCTTCAAGGTGTGGCGTGAATCGAAGCCAGATAGAGCGAAGGCCTAGTCAGGAAAGTAGCGCCACGAGGTTGCCCGAAGGAGGATGTCCTGTCACACCTCATGTGGTGGATTGTAGTGGGCGGCCTCATTCGTTGAATAAATAAGAATGGTAATGACTCTGTAATCATAATCAGGGGGGCTCATCTGAACAAGTTAATGCGTCTCACAAGGTCGGCGCTGCGTATCGTAGTCGAAACTTGACGCCGTTGCAGTCCGTGGTGATAAGCTGACGATCTGAAACTCAGTTAAATATTTAGGAGTAATTTTAGATAGCAAACTAAACTGGGCGAAGCCACTGCCCACTGCAGAAATTTTTTTCATGATATTTTGAATATGCAGCAGAGCCTTAGGTTTGACTTGGGGTCTAGGGCCTAAACTGCTCGCATGACTCTACCTTTCTATCCCTAAACCAAGGCTCCTAAACGTGGTGATTACAAGCGCTAGCGTTTAGGGGCGTGACCAGCGTCGTTGGACCCTGTATGTGATGTTGGAAGATTTACTTCATTTGTATGTTTTCAGAACGTTTATAGAACCAATTTAGCACAGCAGAAGTTAAATAAAATACTTTGTCTATAAATGACATAACATTTTCATGCTTCAACTCTTTCAAAGTATACGATGACCCGTGCAGAAATCTTGAGTGGAATTAGTGAGATTCTAATCAGTTTTCCCTACTTCATTTATGGCCACGGTAGCCGATAAACTTCATTTTTAAAATTTCCTGATTTTCGCCTGACTAATTTTCCATTTTCTCTGACCATTTATATTCGCAGACCATCATATCAATCTGGTAACATTTTGAACATAGAATTTTTCACAAATTCAAGAAAAACATTTCAGATAAAAAATTTGAAAAGAAATCTATTTATTGATCGAAATAAAAAAGATAACTTTAGTATCATATACGATAAATTTTCTATCCAAAAGGTCAAACTTTTAACAAAGAATTGAATTTTGAAGCCAAAAATAAAAAAAAGTAAATTTTTTTACAAAATAATTAAATTTTCAATAAAATAGTTGAATTTGTAACAAGGTTGTTGAATTTTCAACCTACAATGAGGAATTCAAACCAAACAGTAAAATTTGCAACCAAAAAAATTACACTTCTACCAAAAATAGTTGAAGTTTCAACAAAATAATTTAATTTTTCAGAAAACAGTTAAATTTTTAAACAAAAAAAGATGAATTTTCAAGGATAAACGACGAATTTTCTGTTTAAATAGACGAGTGTTCAACAAAGCAGTTGAGTATTGGACCAGAAAAGATAATTTCAAAAAATTCTTAAAGTTCCAACAACATAGCAATTTCTAATCAAATACTTGAATTTTCAACCAAACAGTCGAATTTTCAACAAAAGCGAAAACATTTTTTTAGAAAATAATTGCATTTTTAACCTGAAAAGTTTCATTTCTAAAAGCAAGAAGATGAATTTTCTACCAAGAAGATTATTTTTCTACCAGGAAGAAAAGAATTTTCAACTAAAAAAATCATGTATGATATATGAATATATAATAAATATTAATAAATAATATATTGCAACTTTAATTATTCTAACTAAGTTTTGTAATCCTGTTTATTAATGTATATAGCTAATTTTTTGACTAAAATATTTGTTAAATGGATACATTACTTGAATTTCAATAAACTAACAAATGATACACAAATTTAGAAAAAATTATTCTAAATAATCAAAGATATCTCTATTTTAAAGCCCCATTAATCCTCAATTATAATTTAACTTCTCTCATCCAAAATAAAAATACTGGTCAGGACCTTGTGAGCATTAATTCACTATTTTTTTAACAAAGAAAATCCATTTCATGTGAAAAATTAATAGAAAAATCAATAAACACGGGCGTTATTTGTAATATCGACCGTGCTTCGAATTACCACCATAACCGATTCTCTCCCATATGAATTTTTAAAAGTTACTCATTTTTTATACATAAATTCATAAAAAATAGAATAAAAAAGTAATATGAGAGACCAAAACGTCCTTTATAGAGCGCAGAAGTTGTTTCATTTTATTTGGACCTTACAAAAACCACAGATAGAAACTTTTGAGTACGAAGAACAATTGTCTTCTGAAAATTCAAGTACACCGTTATTGCATCCAACTGTTCAATTAGGTTCGCAGTAATACTTGTTTAAAAAAATAATAATTAATTTGATAAAATCGTCAAAAATTACTAAAAGCTAGTGTTTCCGAGTACAGAAACTTTATAAATATTAATTTCCTTTTCACAAAATTAAGTTTACAGTTTAATAAGCTGTTGTTACAAAACATAATAGATCTTCCTCACCACTGCTGTCCCACAAGGCCATGGAAATAATTAAATAATCCAACAACACGATATTAATTCAAAGACCGGTGGACCAGGTCGCGAATCTAAAATATAGGTACGTATCACCATCTCAAAAACCACAAAATCCCTAAATATAATAAAAAGGGTCGTGTATAGACGTCCTAAAAAATCCAGGAAAAATATTTTACTACTCATCTTAAATTTCGGGAGGACGAAACACTGCAAATGAAAAAACAATATAAACACAGATGAACATGATCTAATATGCTATAACAGATTGAGAAGCATTATTGTCTGAGAATTATTCTTATCACAGAAAAAAAGCTTGGCTAATTTTGAACCGGATATTAGCGCCAAAATCAAACGCAGAATGTTTTTATCCGTAGGGAATGAAATTCAGAAAATTGAATAGAAAGTTTAATCAAGATTTTAAACAATATAAAATTACATGACTTTCCATCGGAAACGGCTTTTCGTAAGATACTCTTTTTGTACTTGATTTATTACAGAACCTAACTACGATGTGCTTTATGTGAGGCAAGTTGTAGATCCAATATTTGAAAACCTTGACAGAATTTAAACATCTTACTTTGTTTTCTCCAGTGACGACAATCGAAAATAGTTTGAGAAACTTCTGTATTTACGACGAAGACTGTATAATTCATTCAGAAACTGCTCTTTTCAATCAATTCAATAAATATTTAACGAAACTTCAGTTATTTCAATAAACGATTACACTTCCTAAAAAACCATAAAACAGCGTAACGTTGACGCCGGCGAAATGGATATGGCCAGTTTTAAAAATAATTTTATTTTCTCTGTCGATATTGAAACATGGAGAATTATCATATGATAATTAAAAACAGAAAAGCCTTATGCGTATTAACTAGTATATTTATTGAAGAATAAAAATATAATGCTGCGACGTAAGTATTGTGTACATTTTCTTACAGAAATTATTACTTTCATTCGTATTGCCTTTATTTTTTAATCTTAAGAGTTCGTAAATTTTAAAAATTATGAAGGATTTACGAGTATGAAACCTGGCTTGTGAAATTGAGACAACAGAGATCAACAATCTTCCTCCTTCCTCTATTATCTTATAAATCTGATGAATAACTCATGGTAACTAATTAGGTGGTTAATGAATATAAGTAGCCGCGAACACATTCCCAAAATTTATCACCCACCGTTTTTAGGTTCCTATAAGTAAATCTTCCTTGGAAAAATGAAGATCAGAATCGTTACTTTCTTTCTTACATTCGTTGTGTTCCTTAATTCTATTCGTAAGTATAATATATAATATTATTCATTATAAGAAATATTCGATATCTTTAAAATTTGGCCATAATTTTATCAATTGTTTTTTTTTGTGAAAGAAACGCAATTATGTCACAAACATAAATAATAAACAAATATATATAAATGAAGGTCTTACTATTTGTTGGTATAGTGGTCTACTGGAACATCCAGTATTCCAAAAGACAGTAAGATCTTTATTTAAATTCTTTGATTTTGAATGTTCTAGATTAAAAAATATTTTTTTGCTTCAAGTTTTAATATGAATTACTAATCATTACATTCAGTATAGGACTTTGAAAAGTATATCTAAAAATTGGAGATATTATCATCAAAATTCAAAGATAATGTACTAATATCACTTTTTTATTTTCTGGTAAATAGTGTTATTTGCTTCTTAAATAAATGAAATTTGTATTTTAGATGATTTTCTTAACGAGTTATGTATTTTTTTTTATAATACCAGGAAAAGCTGAACGCAGGCCTCAGACTAACTTCAGAGATAAAAAATAGTGTAAATAGTGTCACAAATTTGAAAAATAATGTCAAAACAGTGTCATACAATTTTTCAAGAACTAGAGTTATGCGTAGCACAAATTTGAAAGTGTATAGTCCGAAAACAAAAAGTGTTCAATGGAAAATTACTTTATTTTTAGGCAAAATTTCCAACTTTTATGCTTATATTTAAAAGGTAATGAAAATAAAATTTAATTTTTATTTCGAGGTTGATTTGAAATTTTATTCTTTAGTGTATACATAATCATAATTTCTCTTTGTTCATCGCAGGCTTCATAATATTTTCCCTATTTTTCTTGTTTTTCCACATAACTGCGAATTGAATTAATAGATCCCAATAAGACAATCTAACAATTTTTACAATCATATTAAAAATACAATTAACCATTTTTGGTTGAATGTTTATTCTTTTCGGTTGAAAAGTCTACTACAAATTTTTTGTTAAAAATGCATATTTTTTTATTAAAAACTTTATTAATTTTTTTAAAATTGAATTATTTTCTTGAAAACTAAACTATTTTTGGAAAATCCCCTTTTTTATTTTAAAAACTTAACAAATCAATTGAATTTTTTTTCTGAACTAAAAAATTTTGTTCGTCTAACAATGCAACTATGTTGTTAAACATTCAACTTTTTGGAATGAAAATACATTTCTTTCTGTAGGAATTTTACCTTTTTTCAATTGAATATACAACTTTCTGGTTAAAAATTAATCCGTTCCGGTTGAAAATTAAATTTTTTGTTGAAAATTCAACTTTTTCGCATAAAATTCAACAATTTGGTATAGAATTTAACTATGTAGTTCAAAATGTATGTACGCTTAAAATTAATCAATTCAAATTTGGAATAACATCATATCTATTTTTCAAACTATTTATTTGAAAATTTATGTACATTGTTTTGAATTCGTATTCTTGGTAGAAAATTAATCTTCTTGCTTCAAAATTCCACTATTTGGTTGAAAATATATTTGTTAAAAATTCGTATTTTCTGGTAGAAAATTCAACTGGTTGATTACAAATTTATTTATTTTGTAGAGAATTTATCTTTTTTGGTAAAAAATTATTTTTCTGTGTTGCAGATTCATCTTTTTGATTGAAAATTCAACTGTATGAATAAAATGTATATTAAAAAATATATTTAAAAACCAAGCTGTTATTCAAATGTGCTAAAAAGTGGGCAAAGTATTCTGAAGTGGCTCGTGAAATAATAATATAATAATAATGTGACGAGAAATAAAAGAGAGAAGCGTAAATATCGACCCTTGTATATTAATATGATAAAGAGACTTTAAAATTTACACAACATGCTTTTATTGTTGGTGACATTATCATTATATTAGTATTGTTCTACGAGCCATTTTAGAATTATTTTGCCTCTTTTTAGTACATTTAAATGCCACCTTGTTTTTTAAATATAATTTGTAATATAGATTATTTTATGTTCTTAAGTCTTTCACAAATATGCAATTTGAAATGAGAGAGAGTGATGCGTTTAAATGCAGTGTCATAACAATTTGAATTTGATATTATTATTTATTGTCATTTTTCTTGTAAATTTTGAGAATGTAAACAAAATGTAATAAAAAAAATTGTTTAACCTCAATTTGATAGAGTTTTGTATTGTCATCGGAAATACGCACGTTTTCAAAGTTTCAAGTCAATTAGATATGCGGAAATTTTTCAGAATTGAAATGAAAGATTTGTAGCTCACAAACATACCCACATAGCAAGACAAATAAAAGCTTGTAAAAAACAACTGGTCGATTGAAAATTCCACCCTAGTTGGTTCGATTTAACTGTTTTTTATTAAAAATGAAAATCTTTTCTTTGTTAAAATATCAACTATTACATTTTTTGTTGAAAATTCATCTTTATCCATCGAAAATTCAACTACTGTGTTCAACTACTTTGTTAATTCATAAAAAAGAGTAAGAGTTCCCCCTCCCCCCTCAAATAGTCTAAAATTATTTTTGCAGTGATACGTTTTTTATTTTCAGAAATATTGATAATTTATTCACAAATCTTAAAATTACTCTCTACATTTTAATCAGTGAGAAGCGGACAGAAGCGGGTCAATAAATCAAATCAGTAAGAGTTTTGACAGATTTGCCACGCAATTTCACTTATTTTTTCATTATTGAAGATGAGTAAAATCCCACTGATTGAAATTTATAAAGTACCAAAAGCTATTTTTTCAGAGTAAGAAAAATTTACAAATCTAAATTTTTTGCTTACAGAATTAAGTGCACAATTCGTGAGCTGTTGTTTCTGTCCACCACCCGATAGAGATGGGTCTCCCTCACCGGAAAGGGATGTTCCTCATTCGCAAACACAAAGTAATGTTAAAAAATTTGCATTAATTTTTAAAAGTGTTCAAATTACTGACAGCTACTTTTTCAGATTAGAAAAAATTCATAAATTTTAATTTTTTAATACAGAATTAAAAGCACAGTTCATGAAGTGGTGTAGTCGTCAACCACCACAAACGAATGGTCCAAATTCGCCAACTAACAGTGATGGTAAATATCGAACCAATACTCAACGTTGTAACATTAATCTCTAATTCAGAATTATTGAATTATAAATTACTCATTCAGATTTATAGAGTATCATTGTACTTGCAGTAATTTTTTTTTAAAAGTGTTGAGCAATTGTTCAAAAGTGCTAAAATTACTAGCCATTTGCTCAGAATGCAAACACAATAAACCATTATATATCACACCGCTGCATATCATTCTCATAATCAACATTAAATCAAAATAATTCAATTTTGTGAATCCAAAATTAGTTTGTAAACTTTATTCATATCTGTCGAGTGGCAGTTGTTATATTTTTTATCGAAAGTCGTATGTTAGTCATGATCGACATAATATTATTGAAGCAAGTAATGTTTTAGAACATTGTTGGCTTCATTAATGGAGAAAAATTTAAATTTGCATATATTGAGCTATATATATGGTTCACAAAATTAATTTTTTTTTGTTTCTTCAGATTTACATGCCTAGTTCAGACTCCCACTTCTGGAAGATTTGCAACTTCCTTGAACCAACAGGAAATGTTTTAGAAAACGTTGGTTTTTCGAAAAAATAAATACATTTTGGAATGAAAGAAATCAGTTTCTAACAAAAAATGGAATAGTTCAATTTTTAGTAGAAAAAATTATTTCCAATTAAAAAAAAAACGAATTTTCATATAAATAGTTCAATTTGCAACTAAAAGAATAAATGTCTAGCAAAGGTGTTCAACTTTAACCAATAAGGTGAATTGTTAAACAAAAATATTAATTTCCTACCAAAAGAGATGCATTTTTAAATATAAATAAATTAGTTCAATTTTCAGTTAAAAAAATTAATTATCAACAAAAAAAATTATTTTTTATGGAAAGATGTGTATTTTCAGCCCTAAACGAAATAGTGTCATTTGAAAAGAAAATTAAATTTCTACCAATTAAGGTAATTTTTGAAACTAATAAGACGAATTTTCAACAAGAGAGTTCAATTTTTAACAAAAAAAGATCCTTCAATCAAGAGAGAGAAAAATCGCAACCAAATTGTTGAAATTTTAAGTAAAAAAAAAAAGAATTTTCTACGAGAAAGTTAAATCTTTAACCCAAAAATAGGAATTTTCAACAAAACAGATCATTTTCCAAAAAATAGTTGAATTTTCCAGGCAAATAAACGAATTTTTCAACAAAACAATTGAATTTAGAAAAAATGACGTATCAAACAAAAATATAATAGAAGACTTTTTAATAAAAAATAATTAACTTTCAATCAAAAATAGTTGGATTTTTAACCATAGAGATTAATTTTCAACAAAAGAGATGAACTTTCAACCAAAAAGATTAATTTTTAACGAAGAAGATCAATTAACTACCAAAGAAGACGAATTTTGAACCAAATATATACATTTTCAACCAAACAGTTCAATTTTCAACTAAAAAATATAAACTTTCTACAAAAAAAGGAATAATTATATTTTCAGGGGAAAAAATTTGAAACTAAATAGTTGAATTTTTAATTTAAAAATATCAACTTTTAACCAAAAATGAAATAGATTAGTTTTCAGTTAGAAAAAATTTTAACCAAAAAAATTAATTTGCAACAAAATAGTTCAGTTTTTAACAAAACAAAAAATCTTACAACCACGTAGTTGAATTTTCAAGTGGAGAGATAAATTTTCAGTTGAAAAAAATAATGATTACCCAAAAATATAAACGATTTTTCAACCAAACAGTTATATTTTCAACCACAGAGATAAATTCTCAAATTTCATTTGTGAATCTTGAAACAAAAAAACTAATTTTTATAAAAGTAGTTCAATTTGCACCCAAATTGTTGAATTTCCAATAAAAAAGAGGAATTGTCAACAAAAAATATAATAGTTAATTTTAGACAACAAAATATTGTAATATTATAAAAAAAACAGTTTAAATCAAAATCAACCAAAAAAAAACGTATTTTTGACCAAATACATAGATTTCTAACCAAAATGACCATTTTTCTACCAATAATGGAATAGTGAAATTTGTAGTTAAAAAAATTAATGTTCGTAAAAAGATGTTAATAAAACAGTTAAATTTGCAACCAAAGAAGTAAATCTTCAACCGAAACAGAATAAATTAATCGAAAAATTGTATTTTTAACAAAGTATTTAAAATTTCAACGAAGTAGTTGAATTTTCAAAAAAAAAGATTAATTTCTCAACTTCGCTTACTACTGGTAATATTACTACAATATATTCATATGATTATAAGTGTTTCCGAGAAAACTTACACAAACAGATTATATATTTATATCTTCTTGATATTTAGATTTTAATTGTTGGATTACATTAACCTAATGAGACAAAAGTACCATCGTTTATTTACCGATAGAACCTGGTCGAAAATCATAACAACTTTAAAAGAATGTATTTGATATTTCAGACAAAAAAGATATAAGTCTCAAATCAAAAACAGTTAAATTCAACTAAAAAGACGACTTTTCAGCCAAAAAGCCGAGCAAAAAACTGAATTTTCAACTAAATAAGATAACATTTTAGCGAAACAGTTGAATATCAACCTGAAAAGTTAAATTTAACCCAAGAATGATTTTCTAAGAAAATCGTTAAATGTTTAGCAATGTAATAAAATTGTTAACCAAAAAAGATGAATTCTCATCCAAAAATATAATATCAGATTGTCCAACCAAAAAGAATGAACCATCAAGCAAAAATAGTTGAATTTGCAGCTAAAGAGGTGCATTTTTTGGAATAGTTAAAGTTTAAGTTGCAAAAATTTATTTTAAACCAAAAAGAAAATGAATATCAAACTGTGGAGGTTGATTTCTTTTCTTTCCAAAAAGCTCAGTTCATATGTACATATCATATGCCATGACTTGGACGTGGCATAACAACTGACACTCGACAGTTGTTACTTTTGAAAATTAATGACAGGCAAGTAATCCGAAGAATCGCATCACTCTGATGCTCAATTTGCGAATCAAATAAGAAATCCGAAATCTGTACAAAAGTGTTGCATATCATTTTGAACCAACTTCGGCATCCAATTCATCAACTGGCATTTACTGTTAAATCTTCATAAATCTCAATGTTCTCCTTACAGAATTAAATGCACAGTCCATGAATTGTTGTTTTCGTCGACCACCCCAAGTGGATAGGCCTCCCTCGCCACATCGGATTGGTCCTCATTCACGAATCCGAAATGATGTACAGCTTCCTCTAGCCCCAAAACCCCGTGATCCCCCACCAGTCCAAAGAAATCCTATAGCATGGCCAATTGGAAAAATTGGTATAGAAACCGAAAATGGAGTTATTAGCGGGCTGAAGGTTAACCGACGTGTATATGGCAGATTTACAGTAAATGCGATATTTAAAGGTCCAGAACAACCTCAGTCAGTACAAAATAACTAAATCTAATGAAACTAGCTGTAATTCTATCCCGGGTTTTTCCACTTTGTTTGCACTTATAATTGTGTGGTGCTCATTGAATGAGCACTTTGCTGCCTCAATATGATTAAATAGCATATATATTTGCTTTTTCGTAGAGGAAGCAATAATGACTTTTATAAATACTGGGGTAATTATGGATCAAGCTGTGTTTGCACTATATTTGATTATAAGTGTGAAGCTGTGATATTTCACGTAAAAGTCACCAAAAATTCAGAAAATGGCGACTGTCAAATCAACAAACAGTAATGAATTTCGAAAACTTCTGCTTGGATCCTTGAGAATCAAAAATTAATATGCTAACTTTTTAATTGCTAGTTTTCTTGCATCTTTGCAAAAGCAGATGCCGCATTTCCCGGCGTAAATAATTTCCCCCGGGAAAAAAAAATCATTTTAAAAAAAAGTATGCTTTTCATAAATATACAGGAGCCTATGGTTTTCAATATTTGAAATACATATAATGATATTTTTGTGTGGAAAGTGAAAAATATGAAAATGTTGGTTGTAGATCAGTACAAACCTAGCATCAAAAAATACAACATTTGTTCGAAATTGAACGATTTGGACATTAAATTTCATGACTATCAATAAGAGTCTTTTAATAACTATGTATATAACAAATAATATCAAGTTAATTAAAAAATATATAACGTATTCAATGCTAATTTCTAAGAGATTCTCATGCCCTTTACCTGAAAAAATTTATTTTTTGGAAACATACCTACACAAACTAGAAATCGTAAAATAAAACCTATCCCTAAAATTCTGTTGGTCCCTATGTGATAAGTAATAAAAAAATTATTGTCAAAATGAGTGTTATAAAATGATGTATTTAAAATGCTGTGTACATATAATATCAGAAAGAGAAGGTGAAATTGGTAACATGGTCCAATATTGAAGAGATCATCGATCTTCCTAAACACAGAGGAAAAGGGTAGTTTACCATTTCTATATATGAACTTTTCCTTCCGCTACTAATAACCTGTGAAAGTTGTGAAATAAAAAGAAAAGTTTAAAAAATATATAATTTTATTATTTCCTTCCAAGTGATTTACTTTTATGAAAGGACTTAAAAAATCAAATTATTTTTATTATTACTCTGTAATGCCCAAACAAAGATTTACGTGTAATCTGGCCCATGAATTCCCAACCAGGAGACTACTTTTCTACCATAAAATCTGAATTTTCAATTCAAAGGGACGATTTTTTAAGAAAATGGTGGAACTTTTAACAAAAAAAAATTACTGTAACAAAATAGTTGAATTTTGTACAAAATAATTATTAAACTTTAATCAAGATATTTGAATTTTTTACCAAATAGCTGAATTTTTTACTTATAAAGATTAATTTTCTACCGAAAGACGAATTTTCAACAAAATACATGAATTTTTAACCAAATAGTGGAATTTTCAACTAAAAACATCAACTTTAATCCAAAAACGGAACAGTTGAATTTGCAGTTGCTAATTATCGACGAAAAAAAACGATTTATGAACCAGTTGAATTCAACGAAAAAAGACAAATTTTTAACAAAGTAGATAAATCCTCAACCAAATAAATGAATTTTAGAGAAACAAGATTAATTTTCTAACCAAAGTTTTTATCTGTAGAAAATTATATTAAGGAAATTCAATAGAAAATTTTATTGAGTTTCTAAACAAAATGAAATAACGTGAATTTGCATCGGCAACGGCTTTGAGTAAGATACTGTTATTGTAGTTTATTTATTACAGAAACTAACTACGCTGTACATTATGTGACGCAAGAAGTAGATCCAATATTTGAAAACCTCAAAAGAATTGAAAAATATTACTTTGTTTTCTTCAGTGACGAGAATCAAAAAGAGTTTATGAAACCTCCATGTTTACAAAGAAGACTATCACATTCATTCAGTTAATGTTTTTGCAAATAAATTTGATAAATATTTAATGAAACTTCAGTTATTTTAATAAACGATTACACTCCCTAGAAAACCATAAAACAACGTAATAATAAAACATAAACAATGTAATACTTGAAAACAGAAAAGCCTAATCTGTATTAATAAGTCTATCTATTTCACACAAAAATATAATAGAAATCTTTTTGGAGGCCTAATACCAGTATTTTTGATGTTAGATTCACCAGAGGTCTCTGTTATAGAATCGTTGATAAGTAGATAACCTACTATATCAAAATTAATTTTTATTATGCGAAATTAAATTAAAACGCGAGAAATTAAGTTCTAAAAAATTCACTGCGAACTGGATTTGAACCAGCAACCAACTCATTACATGTGAGGTTCTCTACCAATTGAGCTATCGCAGTTCACCAGTGAAAATTTCAGAACTTGTTTTTCCTTAATTTCGATCGAAATTATTATTTTTAGAGATGTTATTATTTTAAGGCCAGTTATTAATTCAATATTTGAAACTAAGTTTTTTAAAACAAAGTTTCGGTTAGACTGGTTTAATATGATAGAAATCTTTTTGGAGGCCTAATACCAGTATTTTTTATGTTAGATTCAACAGAGGTCTCTGTTATAGAATCTTTGATAAGTAGATAATCTACTATATCCAAATTAATTTTTATTATGCGAAATTAAATTAAAACACGAGAAATTAAGTTCTAAAAAATTCACTGCGAACTGGATTTGAACCAGCAACCAACTCATTACATTCGAGGTGCTCTACCAATTGAGCTATCGCAGTTCACCAGTGAAAATTTCAGAACTTGTATTTCCTTAATTTCGATTGAAATTAGGCCTCCAAAAAGATTTCTATCATATTAAACCAGTCTAACCGAAACTTTGTTTTAAAGAACTTAGTTTCAAATATTGAATTAATAACTGGCCTTAAAATAATAACATCTCTAAAAATAATAATTCCGATCGAAATAAAGGAAATACAAGTTCTGAAATTTTCACTGGTGAACTGCGATAGCTCAATTGGTAGAGCACCTCACATGAAATGAGTTGGTTGCTGGTTGAAATCCAGTTCGCAGTGCATTTCTTAGAACTTAATTTCTCGCGTTTTAATTTAATTTCGCATAATAAAAATTAATTTTTATATAGTAGATCATCTACTCATCAACGATTCTATAGCAGAGACCTCTGTTGAATCTAACATCAAAAATACTGGTATTAGGCCTCCAAAAAGATTTCTATCATATTAAGCCAGTCTAACCGAAACTTTGTTTTGAAAAACTTAGTTTCAAATATTGAAAACAATATAATACTGCGACGTAAGTATCGTCTAAATTTTCTTATCGAAATTATTACTTCCACTCATATGACCTTTATTATTTAATCCTAAAATTCGTAAATTTTGAAAATTATGAAGGATTTACGAGTAAGAAGCCGCGATTGTGAAATTCAGACGTCAAAGATCAAAAATCTTCTGTGAGTAAATCTTTCTTGGCAAAATGAAGATCAGGATCGGTACTCTCTTCCTCAAATTCGTGGTGTTCTTTAATTAAATTCGTTAGTATAATATATATGTGATATCAATAATTATGAGAAATATTTGTTATTCCTAAAATGTTTCCATAACTTTATTATTTTTTTCACAAAAGAAGCGCAATTATTTAACAATCATAAATAATCAAAAAATAAATAAAAAAAGCTCTTCCTATTTTTTGGCATAGTGGTCTACTGAAACGT
The DNA here is from genome assembly GCA_932195095.1 of Andricus curvator. Lineage (NCBI taxonomy): Eukaryota > Metazoa > Arthropoda > Insecta > Hymenoptera > Cynipidae > Andricus > Andricus curvator. The sequence continues at coordinate 321,482 of CAKNYM010051234.1, read as the reverse complement.
CCAGTATACCAAAAAAGAGTAAGATCTTTATAGCAATTCTTTGACTTTGAATGTTCTATTTTTGAAAATATATTTTTGCTTTTAGATTCAGAATAAATACTCAAAAAAAGAAAGTGTTAGTAAACTTAAGTAAAAAGGGTACCTTTCCAAATAATATTTAACATTTTAACATTACTCTTTTAATATGAGTTACTCAGAATTAGGAAGTAACTTACTTAGACTTAGAGGTCTTTCTTCAACAATCATACTTTAAAATTTCAAAGAATTAAAACTGAGTTTATAAATTATACTGGAATATTTAATTTGGTTAACAATTTGGAAGGCATTATGGGAATTTGACAAGTATCTAACAATTGGAAATAATATTATCAAAACTGAAAAATGATCTACGAATACTACTGTTCCTTTTTTCTGTTGAATAATCTCATTTGTTTATGAATTTGTTTATAAAACCAAAGAAAGTTAAACGCAAGCCTTAGACTCACTTCAAAGATTTGAAAAATAGTGTAAATAGTATCACAAATTTTGAAAAATTATGTCCAAATTCAAAAGTGTATAGTCCGAAATCAAAAAGTGTGCAATAAAAAATTACCGCATTTTTAAGCAAAATTTCCAGTTTTCTAACCCAATATTTTAAAGTTATTGAAAATGAACTTTAATTTTAATTTAAATTTTATTCTTTAGTGTATAAAACATCAAAGTTCCTATTTATTTATGGCAGGCTTCACAACCTTTTCCCTATTCCCATATTTCCCTCTTTTTCTTGTTTTTCCTCTTGAATGCGAATTTAATTAATAGAGCCCAATAAAATCATCTTACCATTTTTGTTTGAAAGGTTATTCTTCTCGATTGAAAAATCTGCTATTAAATTTGTGGTTGAAAATTCATCTTTTTTGATTAAAAACTTTATTATTTGGTTCAAAATTGAGTTATTTTCTTAAAAATTGAACTATTTTCTTGGAAATCGTTTCCTTTGTTTTGAAAACTCAACAATTCAATTAATAGTATATTACATAGCAAGAAGTAAATGTGAAGCGTGTTCTGCTGGTGGGTGATTGAACGTGGTTTCTCTTTTCGAGCTGGCGCAACCAAGTGTTAAAAATGCAACTATTTTGTTGAGCATTCATCTTTTTGGTATGAAAATTCATCTCTTTTACAAAAAATGTAAAAAGAAATTTTTCAATTATTTTTTTCACTATAAATTTCATAGAATTATGTATTGTCATGGGAAATAAGTATGTTTCCAAACTTTCAAGTCTATTGTATGATTATGTGGAAGTGAGTCAAAATTGAAATGCAAGATTTACTGCTCACGAACATACTTGACATAGCAAGTCAAATAATACTTTGTTAATTCATAAAAAAAAGGAAATTTTTAATTTAACTTCAATTTACAAAATTATTGTTTTATTATTATTAAACTATTATTGAACCAGAAAGATGAATTTTCAACAGAAAAGTTGAATTTCCAACCAAGAAAGATTTTTCAGTCGCATTTTGCAACCAAACAGTTGTATTTTTAACTGAAAAAGATGAAATTTTTTTTACTGGAAGAAATGAATTTCCAAACCAAAAAGAACACTTTGAAACAAAAGAGTTCGATTTTTAAGCCAAAAGGATAAATTGTCAACAAAAAATTTACTTTTTAACCAAATCGTTGGAATTTTGACCAAAATAATTAAATTTTTAACAAAATACATAAATGAACCAAATGGTTGAATTTTCACAACCCAAATTTTCGTTTTCAACAACAAAATTAATTCTCAATCAAATATTCGAATTTTCTACCATTTTCAAACCAAAAAGACGAATTTTAAACTAAAAAGATGAATTTTCGAGCCAAAAATGAAAATAAAATAAAAAAGTTTTGTTATTTTTGAAAGAACTAGTTAATCTTTCTACCAAAATAGTCGAATTTTCAACGAAATAGCTGAATCCTCAACCAAAAGATATTAATTTTCTACCCATAACTGACCCATAAACCTCTCTTAATAGGAGTTATAAAAAAAACACAAAGTAACTTCAAAGTCACTATAATTCAAGTTCCAAGTTACTGGAAAAATTGTCACTAAGTTACGTCACAAGTAACTTTTCAAAATAGTAACGAAGTAACCCTAAAAGTTACAATTAACGTAAGCCTGGTTGATAAGACTTAGCACCATTAACTTTCCGTTCGTCAATATTGTACTTGCGATAATACGTTTTTTTCTTTCAGAAATATTTATTATTATTCACAAGTGTTAAACTTACTCGTTACATTTTACTCAGTGTGAAACAGCTTTAAATGGGTAACTAAATCAACTAAGTAAAGGTTTTTATTGAGAAGGAGTAAAATTCCATAAAAACGAATTTTCAACTAAATATTTCAATTCGCAAGCAAAAAAAAAGTTTGTTACAAAGGAGTTCAACTTTAAACTATTAACATAAACTTTCAAACAAAAAGATTAGTTTTCTACCAAAGAAGATACATTTTCAACTAGAAATAAAATAGTATAAATTTCAGTTAAAAAATAAATGTTCAACAAAAAAAAAACAATTCCCAACCAAAGATGTGAATTTTCAACACTAAAGATGAATTTTCAACAAAAAATGTAATAGTTGATATTTCAATCAAAAAATATTTAAGTTCTATATCCAAAGTATTTTAATGCTTAACCAAAATAGAATAATAATAAATGAAAAAGTGGCGTTTTTAACCAAAAATATAACATTTCTACCAACTGAGGTTAATTTTCATACCAGAAAGACAATTTTGTAAGAAAAAAGTTGCATTTTCCACAAAGAAAGATTCTTCAGTAAAGATAGAAAGAAATTTTAAACATATTGTTGAACTTTCAAGCCAAAAAAGCGAATTATCTACAAAAATGTTAAATTTTCAACCCAAAAATATAAATTATCAAGAAAACAGTTCATTTTCAAGAAAATAGTTGAATTTTTAGACCAAATGAATTTTCAACAAAATAGTTGAATTTTTAACCAAAAGAATGAAATTTTAAACAAAAATATTATTGTAGATTTTTCAATCCAAAAGAAATAACTTTCAACCAAAAATAATTCGATTTTTACCCAAAGAGAATAATTTTTAACACAAAAGTTCACATTTTAACCAAAAAGATATATTTTTGACCAAGAAAATTAATTGAATACCAAAAAAGACGAATTTTTATTAAAATAAATTTTCAACCAAACAGTTGAATTTTCAACTAAAAAATATCAACTTTGTACCAAAAATTTTCAACAACATAGTTTTCAACCAAATAGTTAAATTTGTAACTAAAGGGATTACTTACAAACCAAACCTCGAACAGTTAAATTTTCATTCAAAAACTTAATATGTATCAAAAAAATAAACGAACTTTAAACTAAATATTTAGATTTGCAATAAAGGGTTGAATTCTGAAATTTCGATTGTGAATCTTGCACAAAAAAACTAATTTTTATTCAAGTATTTCAACTTTCACCCAAATAGTACAATTCCAAATAAAGAAAGATGAATTCTTAACAAAAAGTTTAATAGTTGATTTTTGACCAAAAAATATTTTAATATTAAATCAAAAACAGTTAAATTTAACAACAAAAAATGTATTTACAACCAAATAGTTGAATTTTCAACTAAAAAGGATAAGCTTTCTACCAATAATGGAATAAATAAATTTTTAGTTACAAAATTAATTTTTAACACAAAAATTAACGAAATTGTTCGATTTTCAACGTAGAACTTGAATTTTTTACAAAAAAAAATTGGTTTCCAAAGAAAAATGTATTATTTGATATGTCAATAGAAAAATATTTTTCTTTAAAACCAAAAGTTGTTGAAATAAAGAAAAAAAAAGATAAATTTTCAACCAAGCAGCTGAATTTCAAACTAAACTAGTTGTGAATTCGATTTTGAGTGCTTCCACTTTGTATTTATATTTATATGGTGCTCATTTTACGAGCACATTAAATAATAGACAAACTAAAGTTTTTATTTTGACCAATTCAAAAATATAAATGTACAAAAAATACAAAATTAGAAAATAATACGAAAACAATTTTAATACAATGACAAATCGGACAAATAAAATTTTGTATTTGAAATGCTAATTTTTCCAGATGGAAAAAGAAAGGACAAGTTCTGTCGCACCCTATCATTTTCCCAGCTTTATGATTTTTTTACAAAAATTGTCAGAATTATTTTATTTCAAAATTCATGGTCAAAAAGTATTTTCTATTCATGCATCAACTTTGAATAATGTAGATGAAAAAAGTATTTCTGTTTAAAACAGATGTTTCAAATATTATAAATGAGCATAACTTCGTTACTCTTTAGTAAAGAGTATTAATATTATAGGTAAATTGGTTTGCCTCGAATCAATGAATATTTTCCTTTCTTGCATCAATTTTGAATCATGTTCAAGAAAAAAGTTTTACTATAAAAAACCGATTTTTAAAATATTATTGAGTGCTAAAAAAAATGCCAATAAATATTAGAGTGTGTGGTTATCGTGTTCACAAAAAGTGTCACGTCCACACACACACACACATCCAATACACACACATCTGCACAATTGCTTAGAACATTGTATTAGACATTTTTAAATTGAGGAAGGTTTAATTAAATGAATTTAAAAATTTTGGAAAATGTTACCATTAGAAAGCTTTCTCTATGAGGAAGCAATATATATTATGATATAATATAATAATATAGTGATAATATTATGAATATAATGAATATAATATGAAATTAATTGAAAAATATATAACGTATTCCTGTTATCTGAAGAATTTTTTTTTCAAAACAAACTTGCACAAATCAGAAATCGTAAAATAAAAAAAAATCCTTAAAATTCTATAGTTACCTGTGTATGTATACCATTAAGCCATTTCCCTTTCGGGGTAGGCGTGACACTACCCGATTCGGGTAGTGTTTCTAGGTTGATAACTTGTAGTAAATAACTACAAGTGTGGGCTCACCACACCCACGATGTGCCAACAGCACTCAGTTTTCTCGAATGGTCACCCATCCAAGTGCTAACCGCGCCCAATGCTGCTTAACTTCAGTGATCTGACGAGAACTGTTTTTTTCAGCGTGGTATGGCTGTTGGCCATAAATATAATAAATGTAATAAATAAAATAATGTAATAAATGATAAAAGGCTGCGTCTAGTCATCCTAAAATTGGGGGGGGGGGGGGGGTGGAAAAGGGAATAGAATAGTCATCCTGAAAATTTGGGACGACTAACTAAGCTTGTAAAAAATATTTGACTAATCTTCTCGAATTTCGGGACAACGAGACAATTCGATAATGAAAACAATTAATTATTGTCAAAATAAGTTTCATAAAATTGTGTTCTCCAATTGCTGTGTACTTATAATATCAGAAAAATGAGGTGAAATTGTTAACCTGGACCAATGTTCAAGAGATCATCGATCTTCCTAAACTTAGAGGAAAAGACTATTCTACCATTTCTGTGTGAACTATTCCTTCCGATACTAATAACCTGTAAAAGTTTTTGAAAAAAAGAAAAGCTTGAAAAATACCAAATTTCATTATTTTCTATCAAGTCCTTTACTCTAATAAAAAGACATAAAAAATCAAATTATTTTTATTATAACTATAAAATGCCCAAAAAAAGATTTCCATGTGATCCGGACCCATGAATATTCAAGCGAAAGAGTTGACTTTTCTACCATAAAAGATGATTTTTCAATCCTAAAGGACGATTTTTCGACGAAAGAGTGGAACTGTCGGAAAAAATGACCGTAACAAAATAATTGAATTTTGAAAAAAATAATTAAACTTTAATCAAAATATTTGAATTTTTACCTAATAGCCGGATTTTTTTACTTGTGAATATTAAATTTCTACCAAACGACGAATTTTCAACAAAAAACATGAATTTTTAACCAAATATTGGAATTTTTAATTAAAAAATATAAGGTTTAATCCAGAAATGGAACAGTTGAATTTGCAGTTAAAAAAAAAATTAGTCTTTGACAAAAAAAAAAGCGAATTGTCAACCAGCTAAATCAAACGAATATTAGAAAAATATAATATAATATTTAACAAAGTGGGTGAAACCGCAACCAAATACATGGATTTTGAAGAAACAAGATTAATTTTTTAACCAAATACACGAATTTTTTAAAAAATATTTGAATTCTCCACCAAAATGAATAATTTCCAACAAACAAGATCAATTTCGTATCCAAATGGACAAATATTTCAAAAAACTAGATGAATTTTCTGCCTAAGAATTGAATTTCAATTTATAAAGGAAAAAATTTCAAAAAAAAATGGAATAGGTAAATTTTCAGAGAATAAATTGATTTTCAATAAAAAAGTTCCATCAAAGTAAATAGTTTAATTTTCAATCAAAAATATGAATTTTTAACAACAAAGTTCATTTTTGAACAAATAGTTTAATTTCCTGAACAACTGAAGTTACCAATCTTCAAGACAAAATAATTAGTAAAAGTAGGCGTAACGAGTCTACAAAAAAGGGTACGGGGTAAATTCATCTAGGACACGGGGTAGAGTCAGGTAGAGTACAGGGTAAAGTGAGTTAGGGTACGGAGTAAAGTCGTCTAGGGTACGGGATAAAATTGGGTAGGGCACGGGGTAAAATTGGGTAAGGTACGGGGTAAAGTTAATTAGGGTGCAGGGTAAAGTCGGTAGAGTACGGGGTAAATTTGGGTAGGGTACGGGGTAAAGTTGGGTAGGGTACGGGGTAAACTTGTTTAAGGTACGGGGTAAAGTTAGTTAGGGTGCAGGGTCAAGTCGGTAGAGTACGGGGTAAAGTTAGTTAGGGTACGGGTAAAATTTGGGTAGGGTACAAGGTAAACTTGGTTAGGGTACAGGTAAAGTCAGTAGAGTACGGGGTACAGCCGGGTAGAGAACGGGGTTAAATCGGTTAGGGTACGGGGTGAAATCGGGTAGGGTACGTAGTGAAGTGGGGTAGGGTATGAAGTAAAGTTAGGGTACACGGTAAGGTCCATAGAGTACGGGGTACAGTCGGGTAGAGAACAGGGTAAAGTTGGTTAGAGTACGACATAAAGTTGGTTAAGGTACGGGGTAAACTTGGTTAGGGTAGACGGTAAAGTCCGTAGAGTACGGGGTATAGTCGGGTAGAGAACAGGGTAAAGTCAGTTATGGTACGGGGTAAAGTCGGCTAGGATACGGGGTAAATTTGGGTAGTGAAAGAAAGAACGACAGACGGACGACTCGCGACCGGAACTATAAGAATTTTTGCCCAGGGATACGAAACCCTGAAGAGCAATTTTTCACAAAGTAGTTCAAATTTAAAGCAAATAGGTTATTTTTCAAAAAAATAAATAAATTCTCCAAAAAATTTCAAATTCTAATGCAAATATTTTCATTTTAAATCAAAAACCGTTATATTCGAACAAAAAAGACAAATTTTCAAATAAATAGTTGAATCTCAACAAGAAAAGATTTATTTTTAAACAAGCAGTTGCATTTTTAACCAAAAAGGATCATTATTATCAACCAAGAAGATTAATTCTCCACCATATAAGATGAGTTTTTAACAAAGTACATGAATTTGTAACCAGAAAAGTGAAAAAAATTAATTTTCAGCAAAAAAACACACAAATTTTTTAACAACATAGTTTAATCTTCAACCAAAGATATGGATTTTCCACAAAAATGACAAATCTTTTGAAAAAAAATGAATTTTCAAGAAAAAGTCTAATATTGAGCCAAAGAATTGAACTTTTAACCAAAGGGATGATTTTTTACCCCCAAAGCCTAATTTCATACACAAAACAATGAATTATAAAAAAGTAAAGCAATTTTCGAACAAATAGTTGAGTGTGAAACAAAGATAGATACATTTTTAACCAAAAATAAAAAATTTAAATTTTCAGTTTCAAAAATTAATTTTCAACTAAAAATGAAACAAATTTTCAACAAAATGGTTAGATTTTCAATTAAAAAGATGAATCTTCAACCAAAAAAATGGATCTTTCAACAAAATTGTTGCATTTTGCTTCCTCAGAGAGGAAGCTTAACATTTTCTACAATTTTTAAATTCATTTGATCAAACCTTCCTCAATTTAAAAAAGTCTGATACAATGTTCTAAGAAATTGTGCGGATGTAAAACTTTTGTCATTACCATAATTTGAAGTTGATACAAGAACAGAAAAGATGTGTTGATTTGGGTCGAGTCGATTGACCTATAATATTAATACATTTTAATGAAGAGTAAGGAAGCTATGGTGATGCATAATATTTGAAAATACGGTTTTTTATAGTAAAACTTTTTTCTTCAACATAATTCAAAGTTGATGAAAGGATATAAAAGATTCCTTGGTTCGATACGAATCGATTGACCTATAGTATTTATGAATTTCATTAAAGAGTAGGGAAGTTATGGTAATTTATATATTTTTAAAATCGATCTTTATACTAAAAATGTTCTCATTCTCATAATTTAAAGTTGATGCGAGAATAGAAAAGTTGTGTTGATTCAAGAAGAATTGACCTATAACATTGATACATTTTATTGAAGAATAAGGAAGCTATGGTAATGCATAATATTTGAAAATACGTTTTTTTATAGTAGAACTTTTTTCTTCAACATAATTCAAAGTTGATGCAAGAATATAAAAGATTCCTTGGTTCGAGGCGAATCGATTGACCTATAATTGTAATACATTTTATCAAAGAGTAGGGAAGTTATGGTAATTTATATATTTTGAAAATTGGTTTTTTATAGTAAAACTTTTTTCATTAACATAATTCAAAGTTGATGCAAGAACAAAAAATATGTGCTGCACCAAAATCACTAGTGAGTGCAAAAGCTTTAAAAAAAAAGTAAATAGGCACTATCCTAATACCCAGCACTTCAGTGGGACTTTATTCGGAATCCTAACGGGATCCCAATAGGACTATTTTTTACTCGAGGTACCTCTCACTAAACTTTTTAGATGTCGTTACTTTCGATTTAACCTATCCCCGAATCTGGAAAGCAATTTTAACAATGAATCGAGTGCTCCGCTATTCGCTCGTCTTAGATCTTCGCTGAAATCCCGAGGCCGACGTAAATCGAGGTCGAAAGTTCCTTACAAATGCTCTTACTCATGGCTGCTATAAAACGGGCTAACCATTCGATCGATAAGTCACGATCGAAAGAAGAAAGTGGGAGGGAAGAAAGGTGGGTGGGAAGGGAAGTGGGTACGACGATCTCTTATTTTCGCACCTCGATAACCTGACCGGCTGAAGCTCCATCACGATAAAGGGAAAATTTAACGAGGGGTTGCGGCGAGGTTAAACTACGTTTATGTACACTGCCTAGTACTCGCCACCAGCGCACACCTTTTCTGTTCTAATGTGTATAAATGTAGAACTGTGTGAGTTCAAATACCAGTAAATACTAGACCGAAAGGGGAGGGTAGTCAGAAGACCTAGAGTCGGTTATTAGGGACGAAGGCCAGGAAGGTGTTTAATAGCCCTCGAAGAGTGCAATCGTCTACAGGGCGGCCGATATATAGCGCACTTTACATACATTTGCATGGCACCGTCGCAAACTGGCCTCATGGGAAGAAAAGGGCTGTTTTGCGGATGCGTGTCTTTGTAAAGCTATGCATGAAGGAAATAAGTCAAAAGCGTCTCATATCCTAACAAAAGCTGTTATATAAAGCTAACTTTTTAATATTATATTTTGTTGTGTAAACCATGTAGAATTAGGATAAAAAAATAAAATTTTCTATCTATCATTTCCTTTTTAGGGTTTCCTATTCCTGGGCTGAAACCCGTATAGTTTCGGTCAGTTGTTTGTTCGTTTGTCCGTCCGTCCAGCGTATTTTTTTCCAAAGAGGATGAGTGTGGGGAAATTATACGAAGGGAAGTAGAGGGACTGAAGGTTGGGGAATTAGGCGAAGTAACGGAAGTCATGAAAATGAGGAGAATTAGGGGAGGTGATGTAGGGGGAATGAGGTGAAGTATAGTAGGTAAAGAAGAGGTACTGGGGAAAGCGGAAGTAAAGTGAGGAGTAATGAGGGATGGTGGAGTAGGAGATGTGAGGGGAAATGACGGTTGGGAAGTAGGTAATGTTGAGAAAATAAAGGGAAATGAGAGGAGGAGAAGTAGGGGAAGTGTGTTTAAGTGAGAGGAAGTAGGGGAAATGATTGGAAGTGAGGATGAGTAAGGGAGGGGAAGTGAGGGCTGGAAAAGGAAGGTAGAGAAAGGGGAGTGTTATTTGATGAAGAGAGAAGAGGGGCAAGAAAGGGAGAAGATGTTGGGCAAGGGAGGGCGAAGGGCGAAATGCGGAGAGGATAAGTAGGGAAATGTAGGAAAATAGGGGAGGAAATTATAAGAGACATGTGGAATTTAAATAAAAAATAAAATTTGCTAATGTACATTTTTCTTTTTCTGATATGAATGGTCGAAAAATAAGAAACATTTGTAAAATTTGGTTATTTAGATCCCTATTGTAGAATCTTTTCTTTCATTGGTTGAAAAATAAAAAGAATAAAGAAAATTTGGTCATTAAGACCCCTATGCTGGAAGCTTGTCTTTTAGTCTGATTTGCTTCGGGGATAGCTCAAATTGAAGCATGTAGAATTGGTATACAACAAATTTTCTGTTTCTTTTCTTATAGCAGTAGTGAAAAAATAAGGAAACTCTGGCTGATTTTGTGTTGATATTGTGAACATGTGGAAGAAAAAGAAAAGCTCCCTAAAATTGTTTTGAAAATTAGTTAGTTTTAAGGAATGATTTATTTTTATTGGAAGTATAATTTTTATCGAATGAATACATCTGTTGCTCATTATATCTATATGGATAAATCTTGGAATCTTGAAAATTTTTAAATCTTTCAAAATTCTTAGTAATTTTATAAACATTTGAACATTCCGAATATCAATAAATTTTCAAAATTTCCGGAAATTTTTGGTGATTTATGAAAATTGCTGAAATCATGCATTGTAGAATATGTAGTCTTCAACGCTTTGCACATTTATTTTATGTTTAAAATTGAAAAAAATATAATAAAAAACACGAATAGGGCGTTTCATGTCGAAGGCAAAGCTCAAGATATCGGTTTTTCAAAATTTTGAATTTTTCAAAAGTTATTAATAATTAAAAATTTAAGACCCTTTTTCAAAGATTTTTTATCTCTGTATCTATTGGCCATACAAAAAATAGCCTTACACAGACTTTCGCAAAAATGATTTCGATTCGAGGAAATTGAAAAAAATGGACAAATTATAAACTTTGATAAATTTATTTTGAAAAGCAATTTTCAATTATTGTTTTTTATCCTGAAGGAGATCATGGGTTTAAATTTTGTTTTTTAAATTTCAGATTTGAAATTGACATGGAAGGTCCCAAATGAAATCCAAAACTATCCAGCCGTAAAATCTTTAATTTTTCAATTTGAAGAAATATTTCTTACACTTTTTTGCGTTCTTTTAAGTCACTTGAGTGCAAGTTGTACAATTTTATTTATTCAATTTAAAACAATTTTTCATAATTTTTAGTTACTGTTTTTTTGACGATTCAGGATGGTGGGTAACTTCTTAAAATAGGATTTCAAAATTTTCCAAAATTATCTTCGAACTTTCTACTTTTCATTTCCCTTCTTTAATTTACGTAAACTAGCGTGAAGGAATATTTTTAATTTTCTTTGGTAGTATGCAAAAGTGAGGTTCATTAACCTCACCAACTGAATCTCGTACTGTTGACAGGTTTTCGTATTTCAGAATAAAAAATTAAAACAATAATTAAATCTTATACTTATCCTAAGTCTGATTTCGAATTTCCGTATCATAATTTATTATTAAAAATAAAAGGATATAATCTTTATGTTGTAACAAAAAAGGTTGATAACTAATTTGTTTTTTATTAAAAAATTTTTCTTTGTCACACTAACCCCGTTTTTGCACTTGAAATTGATAAATGCATTTATCAATTTCGTAAATACAATATTTCAAACTTAATTCTCCTTACTGCTAAATGTCTATAATTATTCATATTAATGCACATCGAAATAACAGAACTGCACAGCAAAATGAACAAAACTGCAGACATCTAACTTTACAAGCAATCTAATTTGAATTTTAAATATTACGAAAACAATATTTGCATCAAATCGGAAGAAATTAGAAACTAACATTTCAAAATAAGTAACTCTTAGAGAGTCTCGAATGCGAAGAAAATCAGTCGTTTCTTGGATATTTTAAAAGTTTGATTTCTTTGGCAAATATTTGTCGCAAATTAACTTTCAGTTAGTCGTTATGATTTCCTACATCAAGAGCTTCGCTCATTTTAAATTGGCTTGCTTGGAATAAATGTTTGCTGTACAATTGAGTTGCCAGATTATATAACAACCTATACAGTTTTAGCTCTCGACACTTCTCAAACAAGTTTAGAATTTTAATTTTGAAACTACATATTCGTATAGAAAATTTAAATGCTCATATTTTTTTCACAGACAAAAGAATTGCAACTTTTGCCGTTTTCAAAGTGAACCCGAAAATCCTGCTTTTAAATAACAACATTTTTCTGTGATTTTTTTAATTTAACTCGCCGTAATTCAGTCAAATCTTGGAATTTTCTTATAAAATTTCCATGAAATATTCTTTATGATTTTCTACGACCAGTTGAGTTAATAATTAATGAAGATTTTTGTTTCAACAAAAGTTATCAATTTTTAACTGAGACATTGCATAAATCGTGCATTCGTATATTCAAGCTCATGTGGAGTCAAGCAAATTTTGAGCTACCAAAAACTTACAGCGGGAAAGTTGTGTAGAAGTGATAAATTATTTGAAAATTATTTTTTACGGCAGAAAACATATATGTACCTTTCTGAAAAAAATTTCTGTAAACTATTTTTTGTTGCTAAAAATTTACTCGATTCTCCATGAGTTTGAAGAAATGAATACATAATTTATGCCATGTGTCAGGAAAACATTAATAACTTTTGCTTAAACAAAAATGTTCATATGCTATTTATTCTATCAGTTGTAGAATATTATGAAGGAGGTTTTCTGTGAACTTCATTAAAAAATGATTAAAAAGCTACAACTTTTTATATAGCAAAAAAAGACGCGCAATTAAATTTTATGTAAAAATATGTACTTCAAAAATTAAAGTTGAGAACTTGTTTGAAAAGTCTCCAGGGGCCAGCGCCGCACAGTGGGACAGATTATGAAGGGATTTGAAACTCCTTTTTTAGAAATGATCACCATTAAATTACTAAGGAAATTGTCGAAGCCAATTTTCAAATGATCATATTTTTTCATTATTTATTTGTTGCAAAGTTCGTCAAAAAGGCAATTTCAAAGATTTTATATTTTTTTCTCGAAAAAAAATAAACCTGCAATGTATCATATTAAATGGAGATATACTTAGAAAACATCAATAATTCATTTATTTTTGAAGTTTATTTGTATGAAAAATTGTTATAAACAAATAGTCAACTATGCCATTTTTTGTAGCAAACTTTTTTTTTAACTAGAATTGCTGAGATTTATTCAAAAAAATAATTGTGCGTGTCTAACAACTTTTCATAATTAACCATTATTGTTTGTATAAACAATTTTAAACACATATATTAAATTTGGATATTTTACTTGAAGTTTTTTTTTCATTTCCCGCTAGACGTTCGAAAAATCATTTGAAAAATGATTTTCGATTATAAAGATAAAATATTTGAATTGTTCATAACAATTTTTATACACTAAATACATATTTTGGGCTTTTCCTTGCTGACAAATAAGTTTTCATAATAAATATTACAAAATTATAAACAGAACACCATGTTGGGTATTCTTATGTTGTAAGAATACTTTTATAATAGTTTATAAATAATTTGATCCATTAATATATTAGACTTTGTTTATTTTCAAGCGGAAGAAAATATTCTGTCTGTAATACTTATGCCATTAATCACAATCATGTTATCTATGCAAGTAATCTCGTATTAGCTTTGGAAATTAATTTTTTCAATTCATTTTTACCATTTTGGAGTAGCTAGTTAAATTGTCAATAACTATGAGAACTATTTATTGCTAATGATAATTATGGATTAAAAAATCAGAACTAGATTATGCTCCTACTAAGAACTAAGATAAGAAACAATAATAATAATAACAATAACAACATCAAAAGGTATTGCTTTTTGATTGATTTGCTGCAAAATTCATAAATATAATTATATAAAACTTTCTGTCATGAATTATCAAATGTTAAACATTATAGGAAAAAAAAAACATTTTTATACATAAATATACATGAAAATTGTCATCAATAATACAAATATTTTATGGCTATAACCATAAGCACTTTTCAAACGATGATACTAAAGTGAAGCGGAAAATTAAAAAATTTGTTTTTGAGTAAAATAGCCAAATTAAGTATTTTTGTGTTTAAAATTGGTAATAACAAATATGAGTGTTAATTATTCTTAAGAGTTCTTAGTGACCAAATCTTAATTTTTTTGAATAAATCTCAACAATTCTAGTTGAAAAAAAATTTCCACAGAAAACGACATAGTTGACTATTTGTTCATACGAATTGTTTATACAAATTAACTTCAACCTTAAACAAATCTTTGCCTCAAATATGATTTATAGCATGTTTATTTATTTTTTACAGAGAAAAAAATCAAATATACAAAATTGTCCTTTTGCTTCACTTGACGTTAAATAAATAATTGTAAAAAAATAATAATTTGAAAATCGGCTTTTACAATTTTCGTAAAAATTTGATTCCTTGAAAAATTTTGATTTACCACCTGGCAAATAATGCGTGTATTTTCTGAAAAATGTTTCTTCTTTTGATCTCTCTAGTAGCTTAATGGGAAAGCACTCGACCGGAAATCAGAAGTTCTGAGGTTCTATTTCCAGCGGAGCGAAAGGAGAAGATCTTTTTTCAGAAATTATTAGTTAAAAATAATTTTTAATTCATATCTCCATCTAGTCTGAAAAGATGTTAAAAATTTATGTTATTCTCTGATGATAATACAGATTCCTTGAAAAAAATTTATTTGCCACCTGGCAAAATAATGCGTGTATTTTCTGAAAAAAGTTCCTTCTCTCGATCTCTCTAGTAGCTTAATGGAAAAGCACCCGACCGGAAATCGGAAGTTCTGAGGTTCGATTCCTAGCGGAGCGAAAGGAGTACATCTTTTTTCAGAAAAAAGTTAGTTAAAAATAATGTTTAATTCATATCTCCATCTAGTCTGAAAAGACATTAAAAATTTCTGTTATTCTCTGATGATAATACAGATTCTTTGGAAAATTTTGATTTACCACCTGGCAAAATAATGTGTGTATTTTCTGAAAAAAGTTTCTTCCCTCGATCTCTCTAGTAGCTTAATGGAAAAGCACCCGACCGGAAGTCGGAAGTTCTGAGGTTCGATTCCCAGCGAAGTGAAAGGAGATCTTTTTTCAGAAAAAAATTAGTTAAAAATAATTTTTAATTCATATCTTCATCTAGTCTGAAAAGACGTTAAAAATTTCTGTTATGCTCTGATGATAATACAGATTCCTTGAAAAATTTTGATTTACCACCTGGCAAAATAATGCGTGTATTTTCTGAAAAAAGTTCCTTCTCTCGATCTCTCTAGTAGCTTAATGAGAAAGCACCCAAACGAAAATCGGAAGTTCTGAGGTTCGCTCCCAGCGAAGCGAAAGGAGAAGATATTTTTTCAGAAAAAAGTTAGTTACAACTAATTTTTAATTCATATCTCCATCTAGTCTGAAAAGACGTTGAAAATTTCTGTTATTCTCTGATGATAATACCGATTCCTTGAAAAATTTGATTCTAATCATTTCTGAGAAAACTTTAAAATCCGTTCAGACTTGCGACCTGTGATAGTACATATATGGTATTGTGCTACAAGTGCAAAAAGTAGGCAGTTTCACACGAGTGTGAAGTTTGCTGTACGAGCCAGAGGCGAGTCGAACGAGAGTTGTAGGTGAAGTGTAAACGAGCCGAAGATGAGCCAATGGCACGTACTGTAAACTTCAGAAGAGTTGAAACTGTCTACTTTCAGTACCTGTTGCACACGATATTTTTTGTAACAAATACATGAAATTCTTAATTTGAGAAACAATAAAAACAAATATTTCTGAAATTTTTGGAAATTACCGGTAATGTTTAGGTAATTGATTAGTAATTTATCGGTAATTTATGGTAATTTATCAGTCATTTATGGTAACTTATCAATTCGAGTGTGTCCAATCACTAATCATTACTCACAATCAGTCTCTCAATCGTCAAATCATAATGAAGTGAGGTTATGATTCAGGCAGTCCTGGAAAGTAATTCTGAATTGAAATGCGCAAGCGCAACAGCTAGAAAAAGTAATCTGGCTCGACATGCGCACGCGCAGCAGCTATAAAAAGTAATCATGCTCAAAACGCGCAAGCGCAGCAGCTAGAACAAGTATTTTTATAACTGCTTTTCACCCCGGTTTTGGAACTAGTCACTTCCCGCACGTAAGACATGCCTCGAAAAGCGAAAATGTCGTGCGTGCATTACAAAAACTATATTTAACAGTAAATACCGACTCCTTCGGTGTCTGCTTCTATGTCTTTATGTCTGTATTTATGTATGTATTATGTATGTATATCTGCATGTATGCCTCTCTGTCTGCCTGTATGTCTGTATGTATGTCTGCCTGTATGTCTGTATGTATCTCAATCTTCAATGCACTTTTTATGGTCCCTGAATGAAGGTCAAGTTCGTTAACCAGATATTTCCGAACAGAATTTTAAAAAAAATCTGCCCGCTTCGCGGGCACATTCTCATGGCGCGCTTCGCGCGCGGCTCGCTTCGCTCGCAAGTTTCAGCGCGCCTAGGGCGCGCGACTGTTGGATCTCGCGCTTCGCGCTCGATTATGTATTCACCTCGCGCTACGCGCTCGGGCGTATTTGCATCGCGCTTTACGCTAGGCTCCTCTAGATTTTTGCACTTCGTGTTCGACTTCGATGAAAAGAAAAATTTTGTTTGCAAATATTATAAAATTATCAAAACCTCTACATATTAAGTGATTGTTAAATTTATTTTTATTTTAGACTGAAAAGGAACTTTATTTTCTCAAGGTTCTATCGACCTTAAGGAACACATTCTCATCCAGACACTCCCGCTTCGCGCTCGATATTTGATTTGAAAATCATTTGAACCGTATGATAGAAACAAAAAAGTTTGAGCGCACTTACGGCGTGCGATTTGGTGAATACACTGAGCGCGCACTTTGTGCTTCGTGTTATATGTTCTTCATATACAAATTACTAAATTTGTATTTGATTTCAAATGAAAAGTAATGATATAATTCAGGCGACAAATTTTATTAGTTAACATTTTATTTTAGCCTGTGCCGTTTATCAAAAAAGTTAATTTTTTCATTTTGAATATATTCTTACCACAAAAATTGATTACGGGTTTGTAAGTCTTTTTTGAATGCACAATTTTTGTTCATTTATATGTTTTCGTACCTTGCATTGTTTTTTCAAAAATTTGATTTTTTTTACTGTCAATGTTATTTTCGCGAATAAAACAAAAACCACGCATCCCATCGAAACATGAGTCACAATAAATTTGTACCTCTTCCTTGGATGAACAAATTTTGTTTCGGTCATTTTTTCGTAGCTGGTAATATTCGTCTGAAAATTTGATTTTTCTATTTTCAATGCTGTTTTTTACGAATAAAGCAAAAACTACGCGTCATATCAAAAAGTGAATGATAAGAAATTTGTAGATCTTTTTTAGGTGCACAATTTTGGTGAGATGATCTTTTCTGGTATCTTGCATAGTTTGACAGCAAAATGGCTTTTTTGATTTTTCATTAATTTTTTGTGCGATCAAAATTTGAATTTTTTATTTTTCAAAAAATTCAAAAAGTTGTTATGAAAATATTATAGGGTGTTCAGGAATCAACGTTTTTCTCCTCTTGACTTTTTTTCATATCGTACGTTTTTCGGCTTAAAATGTTCATTTTAGTTTGTTTTTTGGAATTTTGAAAATGCTATAACTCCAGTAATTTTTTTTTTATCACAAAAAGTCATAAGAATATTTTGTTCGTCATTTTGCGTACTACTAATAACCGTACATAGAATTTTCAAATCTTCAAAAAAAAGTGGTCTCAAAAATTTTCAAAATGTGCTCACTTTTTGGATTTTCATCCAAAATAGCTGGTTAACGAACTCGTTCTCTATTTTTCGGCCATAAAAAAGTGTGCAAAAGCTCAATCAAATCTGATCATTTTTTCGAAAGTTATCGTGGCTACAGACAGACAGACAGACACCTTCGTAAAAATCGTTTTTTCTGACTCAGGAGGTCTCAAAACGTGGAGATTTGATGAAAACCGACTATGTCAAATTTTACATAAAACCAATACCTTCTCATTAGAATGAGAATGTAATTAAGAGCATTTTCAAAATTTGAAACTACATTTTTTCAACAGCTTCAGACATTTTTTCAAAGTTTCTGGTACATGACAAAATGACTTGCGAATATCCTCAAGGCATTTTCCATTTCGATAAAAATTGAAAAAGTTATATGATTTTCAACATTTTGAAAATTTTCAATAAACAGAAAGAAAAAACTATTTTTCTGATAGATTAAGATATTTTAATCAAAATTGTTACTACATATTAAATATATCTCGAAAGTATCTCAATAAAATTTTTCAATCAGACCAAATTGCAAAAGTTAAATCATTTTCAAAATTACAAATCACCGTGATGATATTTTTCAATTGAACACAAATTTAAAATGCTCTAGATAATTGATAATCAAGTAAATTAGCTACATTGGCAAATTTTTAAAACACAGTTAAATGATTTTCAATATCTTTTTTTTCAAACTGGCTAGAACTTTTATCGGAAGGAATCAAAGTCTATGGATTACTATCTCTGAAAACACTTATATTTTTATATTGAAATTATATTGAAAAACATACCTTCTTCTTATATCCTGTTCCATTTGGACTACATCGTTTTATTTTTTGATAGAACCATCTGTATAACCTAATTGGCGAACACTAAGCGTGAGTTCGCAATGAAAATGCAAGCGTCAAAATCGGCCATAAAAATTTAATGGGGAATTTGATAATACTTATTTTCAAAAAACGTTCAAATCGGACAAAAATTGTCTTCTGAAAATCAATTTGTCAACGGACGTTTTTTGGCCTTACTGTGTTCAGCGGGACAATTTTATAGATGGTTATAGAATCCGGCCCTTTAATTAGTCTACAGTGTACACTGTTAGAAATTTCTCTAGAAATTTTCAGAGACGTGTCATTTAAGAATTATGCCGAAACCATTTCTAAATTTTCCTAAACAGGAATAGCAGCGACGGTAACTGGAATTATAAACTCAAGGGATTAATAATTGGTTTCGGTTCATTACTTTTAATATAAAATATGTAGTCTATATTCGTTCTAACAATATAAATAGTAAGGAAATGTGAGTGAAGTTAATGTAAACACATTTGATTCATTGAGTATAATATATAACCTAGATACATACGTAGTCATTTACATATTAACTTCGCTCGCATATAGTCTTTCTATAATTTATATTGTTAAAACAAATATATGCTCCAAGTTTATATTAAAATCAATGAACCAACGGAATGACTCAAAATTAATTACAGATATAACATATCTATCCAAGAGGGCGTCATTTAACGTAAACAGCGGACTCACCATTCAATTGAAACCTGGATTAATGATTAATTTACACAGCTTTTGCTAGTCACTTGCGGTTCTGATGTACCTTCTTAGAATTTTATTTACGAGGGAGATGATCGCAGTATCTTCGCAATGAAAAAATAGGTTTGCTGCATCGTTATAATTCAGCACAACCTTTTTCAGTGCATTGCCGCCCATGACCACAACCACGATTCTTCGTCCGCTTCGAACTGCGCACTTCTTTTGGTCACGATAACTCATATTTCTGTTACCATTGAGGAATTTGTAATTTTCAGATACCGTTTTTGAATTTTAATACAAATTTAGTAAATTTACAATAAAGGTTACTGACTTTTGTTTCCAGCAACATAATTTCGTAAATTTCTGTTACTTTAGTATCTTAAATGTGTCGTAATTTTCCAAACATTTCTACCAGTGTATAAATCCGTAAAGTTTATAAATAACAAATTTTTAATTTAATTCTTACCAACTACTTCCAGGAATCCTGTGATACTGGACATTGGATCGGTATTCACTTGGCACATGTACCAACCCCTGTCAGACTCCTTTGTATCTTTTATGTGTAGGGACCATGTGCGGTGGCCAATATGCGTCACAGCTATTCGATGATTTTTTGTGATGACGTGACTAGCGATGGTCAGAATTGTTTGAGTGTCGACTCGTAACCATGCCACCTGAAAATAACAGAAAATCAATTTCGCGATTAAACTATCCACGTGAGATTCTCATTTTATATCACGAATTTTATTGCAGCCACATTTTGTTATTGCTCCAAATTTTTTACTTTTGCAGATAGGGAAATGTTGAGAAAAATACAAGCATTTTCTGAATTGATTAAAATGCCAAGATTCCTTAATAATATTTCATAATAACGATGAATTCACTAGAGTCACTTGAGTTTATTTGAAGTAACTTGAATTCAATTGAAATCTCCTGAAATATCTGAAATCATTTCAATTTATATGAATGCACTTGAAGTCACTTGAAGTCACTTTAAATCACCTTCATTCATTTGAAGTCAATTGAACTCTCCTGATGTCACTTGAATATCTGAAGTCATTTTAAGTGACATTAAATTTCCTGAAATAACCAAAGCCATTTCAATACACATGAAGGTATGTGAATTCACATGAAGTCACTTGAAGTAACTTGAAGTCACTTGAACTCTCCGGAAATATCTGAAGTCACTTGAATTCACATGAAGTTATATGGAGTCACGTGAAGTCGCTTAAAATCATCTGAAATTATTTGAAGTCACTTGAATTCTCCTGAAGTCTCTTGAAATCCCCTTAAATATCTGAAGTCATTTGAATTCACATGAAGTCATTTGAATTCTCATGAAGTTACGTGAATCCACATGAAGTCACTTGAAGTCACTTGCATTCTTCTGAAGTCACTCGAATTCTCAAAAAATCACTTGAAATCTCCTGAAGTCAGTGAAATATTCTGAGGTCATTCAAATATCCTACATTATTTTGAAATCAGAGGTAGATGTACTACATAAGGGTGGTCCAAAACTTCGACTTTTGATTTTTGGTGATAACCCCTCGCCCCCATTTTGTTCGTTTTCCTGAAAAAGAAATTCCGTACTTTTTTTCAACGTTAACGCGTGCTCCCGGGCTTTTCAAATAACCATGGGGTTTTAAATGGGAAAAGCTCGATTTTCAAAAAAAAATATTAAAAAATATTTTCAAAAAATGCCAAATAGCAGTTTTCTATCAAATCCAAGCTAAAGACGGTATTTTAAAAAAAAATTCCAACATGAATTATTTTTAATCGATAAGTGACGAGTTTTAAAGTATATTTTAAATAATTTTGAATTGTTTAAACAATTATTATTTGTTTAAACAATTATTATTTGTTTAAAGATTTTTTTCCCCTGTAAACCGTGAAAGGAATATCTTTCGGAATAAATCGTACAAAGTTGGTGAATGTCAAGAGTGGTAGTTCTTGTTCAACATATATTTGATAATTATTTGAACAATTTTTATTTGCTTAAACAATGTTTTCTCACTAAAATCATAAGAAGTTATTATTTTCTGGAAATAATGAAACAATTAAAGAATGTTGAAAGCAATATATTTTTTAAGGATGTTTGATAATTATTTAAACAATTTTTATTTGTTTAAACAATTTTTTCCCTTGTTGAGCGTGAAAATTTATTACTTTCTGTAATTAATGACACATTGCTGTAACGACTTCTAAGTTCACAGCTCTACACTTAACATTTTAATCCTATACTTGAAAGAAATTTATGATTCAAAAAATTACTTCTCTGTTCTGTTACATTCATATACTTTAGGAAATATCTGCATGCAAATTATTTTCAGTTCACAGATTCCAATTATCTGCGGGGGTGATTTTGAGAAAAAAATAAACTTTAGGAAATATCTATATGCAAATTATTTTCAGTTCACAGATTCTAATTATCTACGGGGGTGATTTAAAGAAAAAAAACTATATATACTTCAGGAAATATCTACATGTAAATTATTTTCAGTTCACAGATTCTAATTATCTACGGGGGTGATTTAACAAAAAACAGTATACTTTACTTAGAGCAGTTGATTTTAATTTTCCGAAAAAATTATTATTATTTAAACAATATGGGAGATATGTTCTGAGATAAGGAAATACTGAATATTAAATGACATAATGTGAGAGATTCGAAAAATCTAGACTTTTCTCCACCTTTTCAATGAACAGGCGCAAGTAAATTATTAATAGTTGTTTAAATAATTGCAAAATATCTTAAGAAAAAAAAAATATTACTTCCAACATTCGTTAATTGTGTGATTAATTTCAGAAAAGAATAAAGTTTCACGATTTACAGAGAAAACATTGTTTAAACAAATGAAAACTGTTGCAACAAATGAAAATTGATTAAACAAATGAAAACTGTTCAAACAAATGAAAATTGTTTAAACAAATGAAAATTGTTTAAAAAAATTTGAATTGTTTAAAAAATTGCTGAATATCCTTTAGAAAAAATATTACTCTCAACATCCGTTAATTTTGTCATTATTCCAGAAAATAATAACTTTTTTCGCTTTACAGAGGGAAAAATTATTTAAACAAATAAAAATTGATTCAATAATCACCAAATATCCTTTAAAAATATATTTCTCTCAACATTCTTTAATTGCGTAATCATTTACAGAAAATAATGAATTTTACGATTTTTGGAAAAAAAATTGTTTGAACAAATGAAAATTGTTTGAATAATTACAAAATATGTTGAACAAGAACTAGTACTCTTGACATTCATCAACTTTGTATAATTTATCCAGAAAGATAATAACTTTTCACGATTTACAACGGGAAAAAATTGTTTAAACAAATAATAATTGTTTAAACAATTGAAATTATTCAAAATATACTTCAAAACTCGTCAGTTATTGATTGAAAATGATAATTTATGTTAAAAAAATTTCAAAAAATACCGCCTTGAGCATGAATTTGATAGAAAACTGCTATTTTGCATTTTTTAGGGCATTTTCCGGGCACAATAAAAGAGGATTTGGAGGGTCAAAATTAAAAGTTATTGGGTGGAAATTATTTCTTGAATAATCCTTAAGAGGTGAATATACTTTAATTCACAATATGTTTATAACAAGTACTTCTTTTTCCCATTTTTTTGAAAATCGAGCTTTTCTCATTTAAAACCCCATGTTAATTTCAAAAGCCCGGGGGCACGAGTTTCGTTGAAAAAAAAATTACGGAATTTATTTTTCCGGAAAACGAACCAAATTGGGGGGGGGGGGGTTTATCACCAAAAATCGAAAGTCGAATTTTTACAGGTATAAATTTGGACCACCCTAATGTACATCCGAGCAGGCGAGTTATCAACCCCTCGAAAAATATAAAAATATTTTTAAAAATTTGTATCAATAACTGATTTTTTTCAACGATTTAGGTTTTTTACGAAATTAGAATCACATTGTACTCACTTTTTAAATAATTTTTTTACAATAGCATAAGTCTTTGTCTAAAAATGTGTCTGTTATTTTGGTTTCTTAAAAAAAATTTGAATATATATTTTTTTTAATCAAATTTCAGAACAAAACAATATAAGACGAAATGTATTATATTTAAAGAAATGTGAACTGATCAAAGATTTTAATAATGTTAAATATTAATAGATTTGAATTATTTTAATGGATTTCAGTAATTGTTGTTTAATTTTAATATATAACGGTGGATTAATTTGAAACATTAGAATAGTACAAATGAAAAATTGCTATAATTAGCATTAAAATAATAATATGTTAGCTAAATTTTTTCTAATTAAAAATTATAAATGTTTTTAAGTATTTTTTAAATGGTAATTTTTTGAAGTGGGAAACCTCTTTTTCAGCTCGAAAAATTACCAATAATTGCTTTTTTTTGCAATTTGATCACTATTTTTTTGAATTTACCTCAAAAATGTTATTTACGAATATTTTAGAAGTTTATTTGTAGCCTTGATTTTTACAGATTTTGAATTTTTCATGGGAAACTATGAAACTCTTTTGGTCTCCCCGATATAGGATATCATCAGTTCTGACAGGGATTGAATAAAAAATATTGAAAAAGGATAAACATATTCTGCAGACTATGTTTATTTTCAACCTAGATTTTCCAGCGAATTGAAATTAAATTGAAAATATAGAGATGAGAGAAGGAGAATAAAATCAATATCTCCAAGTATATAGTAAATGAAAACATTGAGTGTATATATCACAAAAATGTGGCTCATACAAATGACAATAAATCATTTTTAGGAGAAGAAGCACTTCATACTGTCAATTTTTTTAATTACTGGGTTAGAAAGTGCGAAGTTATTAGTAGATACATTATTATTCAAGAAGTACTTTGCTGAAGGAGAGGAAAATTGCTCGGCAGTAGAGCAGAATCTGTCGCGGTAAATTCTACTTTAAAACTTTGACGAAACTTCTTACGGAGAACTATAAAGTCGACTTACTCTTTCATTTCTAAATTGCCCTGAATTATTTTTCTCTTTAAAATTATCGCCTGAGTAAGCTTTTTTGCAAAACTTATTCGTGTCACAGATTCGCTGTACACTGTAAAAAAAAGTATCATTTCAAGGCTAATTTTCGGTATTGAAATAGTCCTCCAAAAATATAGTCTCGGGTGGCTCTATTCTAATACCACTTTATTTTGATGCCACTGAACGACGTTTTAATTTAATTTTTTTGGATCAAAACAGGACTGAAGTGAAAATCAAATTCCAATGACGTAACGTAGCATATGGGAACGTTAAGCGTGCGTGATCTGTCACTGAAATATAGAATCTGGGTTATATACAATGTTAGAAGTTTCTAAATCCTGTTTAAAAATAATATGTTGATTAGCACTGAGAATGTATTGTTAGTTAAGAATAATAATAAATAAATAATAATAATAAATAATATATATAAATAAATAAATAAAATAAATAATAAAGAAGAAGAAGTAAGCTACACGGAAAAAAGTAGATAGTTAGATTCACTTTTATGTATTGTTAACTTGAAGTTTACTTGTTCGCATTGTAGAAGAAACAATTCAAATAGTTTTTGATACTGAATGAGATAGTGATCTCAAAATATACAAAACCTAAAATCAGCATTACTACTTCAAATTGTAAAAAGAAAGATTACTAGAACAAGTAGCTTCAATAACTATTTTAAATAGTACATTTGAACATGTAAACTGTATGATTAACTAATTTTCATATTAAGCAAAGAATTGTGAGTTTGACTTTTGCAAGTGAGTTCGATCTGCTTTTTCGCATTGCAATAAGAACTACGCGAGATTGTTAGCCTTACTATTTGAAATTGTAAGTAAGTTCAGTGGCACAACTAGAAACATGTAGGCCCCCTCCGCAACATTTTTTAGGCGGTCCGTTTGAAATTAAAAAAGAAGAACGACCTATAACTTGCTTATCAGTGCTTGCTTTTATCATAAGATCAGTTGAGATAATTATTATAAATTAACATAGTGAATAACTCTACTTTATACTTCAATACTGTTTTTTTGTTTTGAACAAAATTTTCAGAATTTACAAATATTCTGGAGAATTATACTTTTTTTACATTATTTGTACTATGGAATTTTCTGCTTATGATATTTTTAATTTCTTATAACACTAAAAATGATTAGGATCGTACATGATTAAGCCACCTAGGTTCAAATATTATACTATTTGGAAAAAAAAATGTTTAGTAGAATAATACATTGTTTTCGACATATCAATTAAAAAATAATTTGTAAGAAAATTTTAGATCAAATTAATTTCCAATTTTAACGTAGTAATAATTTTTTCAACCTTTTCACATTGATATTTGTAGAAATTACTACCATTTCATGAAAAAAACAATATTTTCTCATTTTTTTCAGATTTTCAACAACAATAAAATCTACCATACTACTATGATATCGCGATTTTTAATATTACAGGGATCACAGCGTAAAAGGAGCTCAAAAAAGGGGAAATATTTTCGCACGAAAAAGGAGGAAATAGGGGAAAGATTAAACATTTATTTTCATATGTCGAAAAGAACAAACAACCTTTTCGTAAGAAATGTTACATTTTTAAATAATTTTTTATGATTTTTCAATGATTTCTGCCATTAATTTTTTTTTAATTGGATATACTTAGATGGTTGGAAATCCATCCAGAGTGAAATGAAAAAGTCCAAGAAAAAATAAAATTAGTTGAATACACAATTTTGATATGTTTAACATCGTTCTCATAAATATTTCTTTCCAAGATTTGTCATTTCATCCTTACTATAATTAATACTTTTAATCTAAATTTAAAACTAAACTCTTCACTGGAGCGAAGTAAAAATGCTAAAATTAATCGAATCGTTTGAGCTGAGGGATAAAAATTTGTGGGTCGGCGTCCAAAGCAAGTAAAGAACAAAATTTGCCTTGTTTAAAATTTGTTGAAAATATACAAAAACATGTTTTTTGGATTGATTCGAACCTGAAATTGAGTCAGTTTGAACCAAAGAAACATGTTATTATTTTTTATCCATGGGAAACATTTTTTTCGTGGTGTTTATAACGTTCGAAAATTGCAAAAAAAAATGAAATCCCAAAAATCCTAATTCACGACAAACATTTTTTTCCGAAAAAGAAAAATAGAAAATGTTTCTTTGGTTCAAGCTTAATAAATTTCAGTTTCGACATATTCAACTTTTTTTTAAATGTGTCCATATGACTCAATCAAAAAAAAGACATGTTTTTGCACATTTTCAAAAAAATTTTAACTGAGCAAGAAATTTATTTTTAACTTTCGCAATTTTAAATTTTTAACGTGTAAGATAATTTTTGAACAAAATAGTTGAATTGTTGAATTAAGAACATCAGTTTTCAACCAAAAATCGAATAGTTATATTTTCGTTTCAAAAAATGAATTTTCAATTGAAAAAACTGAATTTTCTCACAAATTGCTGTATTTTTAAGCCTTAATGAAGAATTTTCTACAATGCAGTTGATTTTTCAACACGAAAATATATATTAATAATTAAAAAGTTGATTCAAAATTCGACCAATTAGTTGATTTTCCCACCAAACTATTAAATTTTCCAGAGAAAATTCAAATTTTCTACAAAACAGTTGAATCTTTAATCCGAAAACACGAATTTTCAACAAGAGTTGAGTTTTCAACCAAAAAAGATTTTTTAGCCAATGAAGAAAAAAAATTGTATTCAAAATGTCGAATTTTAAAGCAAGAAGATTATTTTTCTACAAAAAAAGGACGAATTTTTAACAGATTACATAAATTATTAACCAAATATTTGAATTTTCAAAATAAAAAAGATCAACTTTGAACCAAAAATGGAATTGCTACATTTTCAGTGCAAGAAACTAATTTTCAAATGAAAAAACCAATTTTCTACCAAATTATTGAATTTTCGTGCCAAAAAAAGTACTTTCTTCAATAAACTCGAATTTTTAATTCAAGAATATAGGCTTTCAATACAAAAAATAATTTTCAATCAAAAATTGCAATTTTCAGTTTGAAAAAGTGAATTTTTAACAAAGTAGTTTGATTTTCAACCAAAAAGACAGCTTTTCAACAAAATGAATATATTTTCAACCAAATAGTTACATTTTGAACCAAATTTCTGCCAACAAATATAACTTTTGAACGAAATTTTTTACTTGCAACCAAATAGTTGAATTTCCGACTAAAAAATATCAATTTCCAAACACAAATGGAATAGTTCAATTGTGAGTTTAAAAAAATTAATTTTCAACAAAAAAATGTTTCAACAATAGTTAATTTTTCAAGTAAAGATTTAAAAAAAATTAAAAATTGCTCAAGTTAGAACATTTAAAATTGCAGTTGACGAGTTTGGAATATTCCATTTTTTAATTAGGTATTTAACTTTGTACATTTCAACTAAAATTTATTAATCTTCTAATACTTATTTAAAAAATAATCTATATTTTGTAGCTGTTCCAATTTTATATTGGATAATAACTTCTGTCTGCAGTTTTCACATTTTCAACTTGCTTTAAAATTGTTTATCTTCAAATTTGTTTAAGAGTATTAATTTTAACGGTCTGCGCTTGGAACGTGTACCTTATTTATTCATAAATAATTTATTTAAGTGCCATAATTGCTTTAATTATTATTCAATAATGGGTACAATTTCAAATATCGTATATTTAAAGAGAAAAGGGGGAAGGTTTTTGAGGATAGGGGGGAAAAGGAGAATTTCAAGAAAAAGGGGAAACTAAGAAAAACAGGGGAAGACTGTATACCCTGATATTAATTTCTCGGAACCGAATATTTTTTGTTTGTTTTAAACAGTTTTTATTCTAATTCAGCATCCCCATCTCTCATGAGAAAAATTTTATTTGTGCAAAAAATTTAAATCACTATTCAACGTTTGTCTCATCTTAAAATAGTGATTTCGATTTTGCATTTGATATATTATTACGATGTTTGAACTATTTTTTATTTATGTATCAGTTATGTAAATGAATGTTGCGTTTTAAATGAAGTGATATGATAATAAAATCAAATCAAAATTCCAAAACTTTCATTCGAAAACATTTTTTCAAGCCTTAATTTTCAATAATACAAAATATGTACTTTTTAAAAATTGTAATTTAATTCATTTTATAATAATAGACGTATAAATTACTAATAATATATTTACTGTGTGAGTTAATACTTCTAAGCAAAATATTTTTCCCAGCCCTTTACAAAATATTAGAAATCATCAGTAAGAGATTAATTAAAAAAATGTTAAGTAAACATTTATTATCATTTCTTAGCTGGCCACGTTTTTCTCAGAGGAACCGCTTGACCGAGAGTTTGCCAGGAAAATCTAAGCGGTTCCGTAGCTCACTAGACTAATGCGTGCGCTAGATTTAGGTTTTAGGACAGGTTTTAGCTAAGTTAGGTAGGGTTCGATTCCCCAGCGGGGGCGATTTTTCAAAGCGTTTGAGCGTGCGATCATATGTGTGAGACTCTGTGCGTGCAATTCTGTAAGAATAATCGTAAATTAAGTGCAGTAATCATATTATAAAATAATTTTTTCCTTTTCAAATCGATCGACATTTTACATCATTTTTGTTGTCGAAAATTTCGAGCTAATCTATTTATAAATCGTGTATAGAATGCGTGCAGTACATATATACATATACATATATGCGTTACAATGCGAAATCGGCAATGTTACTCTTCCCCATGCAGAAATTTTGCCGTGGCCCCGATCGGGTTCGGATCTGGCAAAATCCGGCGCGGATCCGGAAACCGACCTGGGCCTGACTCGTGATGAAACACACGGCCCGATCGGTGCCGAACGTGGCAGCCCGATCTGGCTGCCAGGTCGGTCCCGGACCGGATCCCGATTAATTTCCTGTTAATAATATTTATAAAATTTGGGTATTTTTTCTAAAATAATTAATAAAAAACAAAGTTAGTAACGATCGATTTTATTTCCCACAGCTTCCGGTTCATCGAAATTAATATTTTCTTCCTCTTAGTCTTCATCATCAGCTTCAGAACCTAAAATATAATTAAATACACGTTTGTCAGTCTTCTTAGAATATAACCTTATATTTACAAATTGAGACCGTAATTATTTATAGGTATTAAATTATGAGCGGAATAATTTCCTATTAATTAAAAAAAAGCTAATAATGTCAATTGAGGATAGCCGTGAATATATAAATCTTGATAAACAAATTTAATATTAATTTTAATATTGAGGTTAGGTTTCACTGATTTACTTACTTGCATTTCTGTCTCGTAAATATGGTATCCTGGTTATCGCACGGTGTTTCTGAACCCGCGGAGTGCTTTTACGCTTTGGCATTGTTTATTGAATACTTTTTCACGTATCACACTTGAAATTTATTTCAAAATTGAATAGCTGTCAAAACTGCACACACGTAATTCGCTACTTCATAGAACACACACTAGGTGTCGTTGTAGGCGGTAAACCGGCCACCGGGTCTGACACGATGCTGAAACCACGAAATATACCCTATCCGGGACAGACCGGGTCAACCCGATCAGGGCGTGATCGGTAAAATGGATCCAGTATGGCGATTTCTGCATGGGTCACAGAAGTAAGGCGTACTACACGAAATAGTAACTCTTATTCTCCTGAGTGCGGACGGTTACCAAGTGGCAGTGCATCCTACTATTTGAAATTGTTCATCCTACTCTTTTAAGAAGTCAGCCCAAATAACCTAAATGCGAAATAGTAATTTCAACAAAATTCACCGACGAAAAGCTGCGGTTCAATTTAAAATAGTTAGAGCTGCTGGTTCACAGAGTTTTTTTAACGATCCACTTTTTTCCGTGTAGCACTAAGAAGAAGAAATAATAAACACTAGAAGACGAATTAAACCACATGACGAATCCGTAGTGGAAAATAATTATGTTGGTATTTTACGCAGAAGTTCTCTGATTTTTCTTCCCCAAAACAAGAAAACTTTTGAATTATACTGCGAAAAATTGTTCACAAAATACCAGCTACTCTGTAAAATTACGGAAAAATGAAAAATCGCAATTTTTGAATGTTATTTTTACATGAGGTATGGAGAAAGCAGCAGGTTATGTGCATGTGATTTTACACTGTTCGAGGTAATTTACATATTATATTTCTGTAATTTACGTTCAAAATGACTGATATTTTTTGTCTAATCATTCTTAGAATTTCACAACCAATTTTTTTTTGAGTATTATAACATTTTCTGATTAGATTAGGTTATATTTACAAGTGCCATATGATTTATGCATGGAAGTATTAATGAAAGGGAATAAAGGTTTTACGATAGTAAAAAAAATTGCTTAAGATTCCTAGGAAAATTTTTAATGACTTTTTATTTTGAAAAATCAATCCTAACAGAATATTAAAAAAGATTTCAAAACAATTTTTGATTCATGAATAACAATCGAACAATAATAAATTTGTAAGGACCTAAAATTAAAATGATTTTACTTCTAATTTAGAAATTGTTCAGTTTAAAAAAATTTAATCTTTCAATTTTTAATGTTTCTAACTTAAAATTTTTTAGAACGATATAATTTTGAAAATCTCTAAATTCGTTGATTCATTCTTCAATTTAGAGAATTGTCAAGGATGGCGTGGATTTAAATATTTTTTTAAGTCCTTGAATTGCACAATTAATAAGAGTTTAACTATTATTTATTTATTGAGCGTTTAAATTAAAAAAATAGGCTTTAGTGTCCTTTAAGGTGAAAAATAAATAAATAATTTGATTTTACTTTTTGTAAATAAATGATTGCTTTTAAATTCAAAGAAAGGAATACCTTCTTTCAAAAATGTGAATTTTAAATAACTAGAAAATTTTGCGAGCTACGCGAGCACTAATAACCCTTCCCTTAGAAAAAAATCTACTGAGTGAAACTGCTTTGTTAAAAATTCATTTTATTCATAATTCATCATTTTAGTTGAAAAATCTTTTTTTTCCAAATTCAACTATTTTGTTAACATTTTCTTAAATTATTTTTTCAACTGAAAATTGAACCATTCCATGTTTAGCTGAACATGTATCTTCTTCAGTAGAAAATTCAACTATTTGTTTGAAAATTCATGTACTTTATTAAAAATTATTCCTTTTTGGTAGAAAATTAATTTTTTTGGTTCAAAATTAGTTTTTCTTGTAATTGAAAATTATTTTTTTAACTAAAAATTTAACTATATCATGTTTGGATGAATATTAATCTTCGTCAGTTAAAAATTCGAATATATACTTGTTTGAAAATTTATGTATATTGTTGAAACTTTTGTGTATCTTTTGTGGTAGAATATTAATCTTTTTGGTGATTAATTTACCTTTTTGGTCGAAAATTCAACTATCAGGTTAAAAATTCCATTAAAAGTTAAAATATTTGGTTGAAAATTCATGTATTTTGTTAAAGATTATCCTTTTTTCGTAGAAAATTTTTTTTTTTATTAAAAATTAATTTTTCTTTTGTTGAAAATTAGTGTTTTTATTAAAAATCAATTTTTTTAACTGAAAAGTCAACTAAATTTTGTGTCGAAATTTTTTTTCCATAGAAATTTAATCTTTTTGGTAGAAAATTCATTTGTTTGGTTGAAAATTCAATTATTTCGCTGTAAATGTATTTTATTTGTTTAAAATATTATTCCTCTAACAAAAAATTAAACTATTTTACTTTTTGTTGAAAACGGATGTTTTTTAATTCAAAATTCATCTATTTTGTTGAAAATGTGTCTTTTTTTGGTAGAAAATTAACATTTTTGGTTAAAAATTTCATTAAAAATCAAAATATTTGATTGAAAATTCGTTTTTTTGTTGTTGAAAATGAATTTTTTAATTGAAAGTGTAGCTATTTCATTTTTGCTAGAAAGTTGATCTTATTCAGATAAAAATTCACTTATTTTGTTGAAAACTCGTCTTTTTAAGTTGAAAATTCAATTATTTTTGTAGAAAATGCATATTTTTGAGTTGTAAATTCAACTTTTTTTCAAAAATTTCTTCATTGATTGAAAAATCTTTCTTGGTTGAAAATGTAATTCTTCTATTGAAAAGTTGTATTTCTTGGTTTGATTGAACAGTTTTTTCTTTTTCTTGGATGAACATTAATTATTATTACTGAAACTGTAATAATAAAATTAAAAATTAATAAATCTTGATCAACTGAAACCGAAATTCTTAATTATGTGTGTAAATTTGGCAACATCCTTTTTCCGAGTTTTTCAAATTACCAATCGGCCTTGAGGAAAAGCGACAACAATGCTTTCGATATTTTCGTGACACACCTATTTTTTAAAGAAAGAATCATAATATCCTTCGTACTTTATAATCATTATATATTGTAAAAAATTGATTTCCATATTTAATCTCCTGATGCAAACTGTTGAACCCGGACCCACACATTTTTAGTCGAGTCCGGGTCTTGTATATCTCTGCTTTTTCTACTTGATGGTTTTCTGTTTCTTTTAATCATGAAGTTGCAAGCAATTCAAACAATACTCCCTGCGCATTATTTTAGTTCGCTAGTACGTACCACTTTTCAATCTGAAGTTAGTAAAGTAAAATAGTACGACGATGGCTTCGAAACAAGACAATTTCGTATTATAATAGGACGCCAAAAAAATGATGCTCAATTGAAATGGAACCATAGTTTTTACAGTGTAGAAATATAATAATCGAATCAACTTTTCCTGTCTGAAATCATACACCTATAATTTTTCACAGATCATTGTGCCTTCGAGTTTCATTAAAATAAAGACGTTCGCAATCATTACTAACGAGAGTTCGGAAAATTATCAGAAAGCACGCAAGAATGTGAAGCTGTGAAAAAGATAAATGACACGATACGAAACCAAAATAAATCTTGATTCGAAATCATAAATAGGATAAGTTTAATTTAATTGAAGGTTTACTAATTATGTAATTTAAACAATTTTACTAAACACCAAATAATTTTAAAAGGCTGTGAGAAAAGTAATTGGGAATGCCAGGCATAGAGTTATAGCGCTAAATCTTTTACTTAGGTTAGATGAAAAGGTAAGGAAGTTAATACTACTTTGTAGGGTCTTAGTTCAAAGTTTAATCCCTGAATACCTCACCGCTTTTGTAGTATTATATGTATAGTTACATACAATAACTTAAAGTTTTTTAAATATTTTTATATTCATTGAAGTGTCCGTGAAATATTTTTTGAAATGAATTTTTGTGGACTGACAAGGAGTTTCAGAACAAGAGGTCATCATCGATTTTTCAAAGCAGATGCTACTTTCTAAAAGTCAAAAATTGGGAGTACAAATACTTTCAACTTTAACGCAGGGTGTCATTTCGGAATAGATCTTCTGAACGCGGTGAAGTAATTTAATTTTTTTTTCTGTATTTGAAATATAATGTTTCTGAATTACCGTAGAGTTCAATATGCGCTGCGAAAATGGCTCGTGTATGCCAGAATGCTGTTATTTTAGGCAAACACGTAAAATAATTAATTCAAACCAAAATTATATTATCATTTCCAGAATTAAACTTTGACTGGTCACAAATATATTTTAATTTCAATACGAAATGTTAATATACAAAATACAGCTTCGAAATGTCCAATTTTGAGGTTTTCAACATAATAATTCTCCGTCATTAATATGTGAAAATTCATCTCAATATTCACAATTTCAATAAAAATTTGAGAAGTAAAATATAAAAATATCAAACTCTCAGGAATCCTTTAGATAGTCGAACTCTGCTCGTCCCATAAACTTTTTCGATGGAACCTCGTAATTATATGCGCTTCGAAACAAAAAGACTATAAAAATGAAGATAGCTCATTAAATTCTATTGCATTAATTTTTAAATTAAATAATTTTGTATCCGTGACATTTTTCTTCAAAAAATTTAAATAATTTTTTCGTTCTTTCTTGGTAATTAGTTAACTTAAAATTTAACATTCACAAAATTTATTTTCCTTATTCAGAAACAACAAAAAAACAAACTAATTTTTGAGAAAACATCAATTTTATAACATTTTTGAATCGAATTTAATGAGCTATAACTTTAGTCTCATTGTCCTAACGTGTCGAAGAGAATAAAAATCGGTTAACCTTATGTGATTTCTAAAGTATTTTAAAATGTAATCCATACGAGGTAGCATCGAAAAACTTTATGGGATGAGCAAAGTTTGAACCATCTGAAGACCTGCTGAAAGTTTCAGATTTTTATATTTTATTCCTTAGGAGATATTGAACAGAGAAAATGAAGGATATAACCAAACACACGATTTTCACCACCCTGTTTTATATTTGGAAGTATGTAATTATTTGGAATTTTCATTTAAATTATCAATATTAGGGACATATTTTTAGAATTTGGTTAAATTTCATTGTTTGTACATAGTAATGACGGAGAAATATCAAGTCAAAAGCCTTGAAATTTTACATTTCTAAGCAGTATTGTCCAAAAATGATTATTTTACGTAAGATTACAAAATGTGAGGGGAAAAAACTTCATCGAACAAAACAGATGGAGTTGACTGAAAAAATGTTCTGAAACAGCCTAGAAGATTTGAGATAATTAGTGAAAACTTTTTCAGGTTTCAGGGAATGATACTATTTAAATTTTTTAATTCGAATAAAAATTAAATAAATATATATATTTCTAGAAATAAATCAATAGTCCAAAATTATCATTTTGTGTAAGATTACAAAATAATTCATGCAGCTGAAGCAGAAAAATGTTTGGGATTTTTATGATTTAATGATTTCCAAACAATTAGATATGAAAAGATGTCAAAAAAAATTATGAGCAAATACAAACACGAAAATGTGAGGGAAAAAACTTCATAGAACAAAACTGATGGAGTGGGTTGAGAAAAAGTTCTGGAATGACCCAGAAGATTCAAAATAATTAGTGATTTTTTTTAGTTTCAGGAAATGATACCATTTAAATTTTTAAATGGAACTCGAATTAAATAAATGTAAATTTGGACATATGAATCAATAGTACAAAATGATTATTTTTTGTAAGATTACAAAATAATTCATTCAGCTGAAGCAGAAAAATGTATGGGTTTTTTTTATGATTTAATGATTTCCAAACAATTAAATATGAAAAGATGTCAAAAAAAGTATGAGCAAATACAAACACTAAAACCTGAGAGAGAAAAACTTCATAGAACAAAACAGATGGAGTGGGTTGAGAAAAAGTTCTAGAATGACCCAGAAGATTTAAAATAATAAGTGAAATTTTGTCAAAGTTTTAGGAAATTATACCATTTACATTTTCAAATGCAGCTCGAAATTAAATAACTATAAATTTGTACACATAAATCAATAGTTCAACAATTATTATTTTATGTAAGATTACAAAATAATTCATGCGGCTAAAGCAGAAGAATGTATAGGATTTTTATAAATCATTGGTGTTCAAACGATTGAATATGAAGATGTGTAAAAAAAATTAATGAGCAAATACGAACTGGCAAATGTGAGCGAAATATCTTCATGGAACAAAGCAGATGGAGTGGTGGATGAAAAGTTCTGGAATGACCCAGAAGATTCGAAATCATTATTGAAAAGATTTGCAAGTTTCAGGGAATGATACCGTTATTGCACTGCTAAACTTCTACATATAATCCAATGGTCCAAAAATGATTATTATTTCGTATAAGATTACAAAATAATTCATGCGGCTGAAGCAGAAAAATTGAAAGTATCTTTATGAATTATCTACAAACTATTGACTATGAAATTATATTCCAAAGAAATTTTGAGCAAATACGAACTGGGAAGCGTAAGAGAAAAAAGAAACTTAATATAACAAACCAGATGAACTGGGTTAAGAAACAGTTCTGAAATCACTCAGAAGCTTCTAAATTACATGTAAATATTCATTTAAGTTTCAGGGAGTGATACCGTTCAAATTTTTTGTCACTAAAAATGAAATGTATATCAATTTCTACCAATAAATCAATTGTCCCAAAATCTTTCTTTTGTCTAAGATTAGAAAATAACTTATGCGGCTGAAGCAGATAAATTGATGGGATTTTCAAGAATGAATGATCTCAAACCTATTGGATGTAAAATGGTATCATCAAAAAAATAATAAGCAAATCGAAACTGGGTTCCGTGACAGAGAAAAAAAACTGCATAGAACAAAACAGATGAAGTGGGTTGAGGAAAAGTGTTAAACGAGATCTGCATCTCTGCCAATGACGTAACGGAAATAAAGACCCTTGTTCACGAAACTCGCGGATTCTGGTTTCGCTCTCGTACCTTTTATGTTTCGCCAACTCTACGGAAGTTCGCGCCTTCTCCAATATCGTTTTGCATTCCTTTCACACAAACTGTGAGTCCGAATAGCCATTATCCGAATATTTTTATGACTTTTATTCGCCACCAAGCAGCAGGGAGTCACAGCTTTATATTCTTCGTTACGGTTCCAGCAACATCATTTGTATACCGTATTTCAGGTTGAGGGTAGGTTCGGCAGAGACTGAATAATTACTCTCCCCGGTTCAGTACAGGAAACCTTACAAAGGAGTTGGTACACCGAGGTTTCCCGCAAATACGCGTACACAACATCCCCTCGATTTTCCTCTTTCCTCATTTCAACCCTCCTTCCCTTGAAAACACAAAGTGTGAGTCTGCTGTTTTTTCTCGTTTTTTCTACAGTTTATATTCCTTTCTCCGGTAAATAAACGGGGGGAAAGCCTGTTATGGCATCTTTCATCTTGAGCTCGAGGCTGTTCTTTCAAGTCGTATGAGACTTAGCGAAACTTTCCTTTTGAGAAGGATTGCAGCAGTTTCGACCTAATGGCGCTGGAACATGTTCCAGACAGTATGTGCGCATTCACTTTCAGGCTGTAGGACTCAAAGGGCGAGATATGTCAATAGAGTTTTCTGACAATGCAATGACCCGCTGAACTGGAAGATAAAAGTAGACTTGTGCCAGTGTTACCGCTACATAATAGCGGATCTGGTGACAATTTTTTTTAAATTTTTATTTATCTTTCCCTTTCTTTCCTTCTATTATATGGGATCATGAAACGCAAGTGAGAATAATAAAAAGGAA
Organism: Andricus curvator; assembly: GCA_932195095.1. Taxonomy (NCBI): domain Eukaryota; kingdom Metazoa; phylum Arthropoda; class Insecta; order Hymenoptera; family Cynipidae; genus Andricus; species Andricus curvator. Next base: position 283,769 of record CAKNYM010051234.1, on the reverse strand, counting down.
ATGTGAATTCAAAAGGGGATTTATCTCTTGAATTAGGTCATTTAATTTTCTTTTTTGATTCAAGAATATACTTGGAATATTTTAGGTATAAACAGTTTGTATTTTTGAATATTTCAAGAATGAGTGAAGCTCTCTGCTCTAAGTGGCCATCCATAAACTACGTTACCAATTTGAGAAGGGGGGAGGGGGTCGAACCAAAAACTACGGTTGGTAACAGGCGGGGGGTGAATGGAAATAACGTAACGAATTTATATAACGTTTTTTACGATTCCTGATGATGAATGTCAACAAAGTTTCCAAATTTTACGAAAGATGACCCTGCAACCGTACAGTTCCATAGTTAACAACTAAGGTTGAACATCACTTCATATTTCAGAACTTCATACTCTTCCTCCTATTCGCCTCTTCACCCTCTTTGAAAATAATTCCCTTTTTTCCTCCTGTTTTCAATGCCTATCCCCTTTTTCTCGTTTTCTTACTCAATTGCGAACGATATATACAACTCAAGCAAAATAATGTCAAATTTAGGTGTAAAATATTTAATTCTCTTTAATTTTTAGGGTGCCAAGAATTTATTGGCTTTTCTAAAGAAAATCTTTAGCTGACGATATTTTTTAATTTTGTTATAGCAACGTTGTAAACAAGTAAATCTGTTTGATTTTTTGCAGGTATTTCGAAGAAATATTTGAAATTCAATAAAAGTCAGAATTAAGCATCGTTAATAATGTATTTATTAATTTAAGGGGGGTGCCAATGGAAATTAATACAAAAAGTATGGTCGCCAGTCGTTGTCACCCCAGTGCCAATGACCAGACCATGCAATTCTGGAATGGTTTCATTCATTGGCACCCCGCCTTGTCAGAAAAAAGTAAGGTTATGTAATCCCAAGATCTGGTGTCGACTTGAATCATTTCATGTATTTCTGATAAAATGAAGTGTTAAGAGTGCCGGAACGACAAAAGTCGTTATTAGGTAGACGCAAAAGTATATAAAAATTATAATAAATGAAGCTGTCATTTATATACCGGTAATCGTAACCTCCAAAGTTTTCTTCGTATCATTTATTCTTTTTAGGCTTTTAGGTACGGTTAAATATTGTTTTTATTAAAAGTAATAAATAGAATTTTGTTATCTTTATAGATATTATGTTTAATAATATCGTCGTCCAATGTTTTAAATGTTACGCAGGAATGTATGTTAATATAAATAGCAAAAGTTTTTATTCAGTCGGTGCACCGACTGAATAAACCGATTTATTTTGACTGTTTTCATATATGTATATCCATGTTTGAATTTATTTCTTGATTTTGCTAGTTTGAAGCATAAAATGAAAGAATTAGTAACATTTATGTTTTTTTATTTTATTTATTGTCATATCCCGTGGAGAAATTGACCAATTTGATCCTGATTCCCGACGTGGCCCCAATCGGGTTAGCCCAATGCGGACCTGATCATGGTTACTGTTGTGGTCCTGGTCGGGGCCACATCGAGCTACCCTCTGTTAATTCATAGTTAGATTTAAAAATTAGAATTAATTAAATTTAAAATTACTCCCTGTTTACGGAAGCATTAAATTAGTTAATAAACATACAATTATCAAGTTAGTGTTAATTATTGTAGGTATTTTTTAAATCTGTTTAGAGTTTATACTTATTTACATTTGAATTTGCCGCGCTAATCTTGAATGTATTCGATTAGTCTTCCGTTCGATTATTTGGCAACGAACGGACGAAAGGAAGACAACTTTGTTAAAATGACTAAAAGTAAACAGATAAACCGGTAAAGTCATGTGGATAAATCGCTTTAAATAATTCTCAATTCACCTCGTTAATCATTTACGCAAAGTTTTTAGGTCGGGGTGAGGTGTTCATATTAAACTAGAACTATCGAGCTCTCTAAGATTTCCGACAGTGAACTTTGAGAAAGCGTCGACAACTTTTTGGCATTATAACCTCACTTTTTTATACTTTCCTCCACGTGCCAAAAGACTTTTCAATCAAATTGTCGAATTTTCAAACAAAAAAGATTAAAGTCCAATCAAATATTAGAATTTTTAAGAAGAAGAACAAATTTTTTAGAAAGCAGTTGGTTCTTCATCAAAAAAGTTTATTTACATCTAAAAAAGCAAACTTTTCTACAATTTAAGCTGATTTTTCAACAAAAGAGTAAAGTTCTTAAGCTGAAAAGTCTAATATTATAGAAAACAGTGACTTTGAAATAAATAAATAAATCTTTAACAGAAAAGGTCATTTTCAATAAAAAAATGAACTTTTAACAAGATAGTTGTATTATCAACCAAAAAGTTGAACTTTCTGCAAACAAGAATAATTGTATACCCACAAGGATATGACTTTTCAACAAAATGTATGAATTTTTAGCAAGATAGTTGAATCATCAACCAAAAAGTTGAAATTTCAACAAACAAAATTTTCTACCCAGAAAGAAGATTTTTAAACAAAAAATATGAATTTTCTACCAAATCGTTGAATTTTCAACCAATAGGTAAAATTTTCAACAAACAGGATTAATTTTCTACCCAAAAAGACGACTTTTCAACCAAATTCTTAAATTTCCAACCAAATAGTCGAATTTTTATCTCATAAACTGAAAATGGAATATTTAAATTTTCAGATAAAAACTCTGATAAAAAATTAACATCGAGCATAAGTACCAATTTCCAACAAAATTCTTACATTTTTAACCAAAAGGATACATTTTCGACCAAGAAGATTTATGTTCTATCAAAAAAGATGAATTTTCAACAAAATACATGAATATAACGACAAGTTTCAGAATATTTATATAATATTTAATATTCTTAATTAATTGTTTACTTCTTTATTAAATCAATTATATTTTAATGATATTCTTATAAATAAAAATTAGAATGGGCCTGTTTCAGGGCCAGATCGGGCCTTCCTTATGGATACCCCAGTCAGGCCCTGATCGGATTAGGCGTTTCATTTCGAGTCTGGCCCTAACTAGGATACCCGATTGGGGCCAGATTTTGCCAGATCTGGCCCCGACCAGGGCCACTCTGAAATTTCTGCACGGGATATATGCCCATCAGAGAGTATCTCTGAGGAAATAAAAACGTATACCGAAGAACACATGTGCCATGGCTACACGGAAAAAATTTATCCGTAAAAAAGTCACGAACTAGTAGCTAGGTCTCGGATATGAGAAAAATTCATCGGATATTTATGTATTTTCGTAAATAACCTGCGAACTTTGAGAAAGATTGACGAACTCGATGTGAAAATTCTAAAACGGTTCATCACTTTTTTTTTACGTGAATAATTACAAAAATATTACGAGTGATTAAGAAAAGATTCTCAGAGCTCTCACGAGCTTGCCCGACAAATCTGGGAACTCGAAACTAAGTCTCCCTGTACGTGGCCCACGCACACACGCGCGGTGCGTGTGTGCGCTCGTATGTGTGCCTCGAGCTCGTCGGATGAGTGGCTAGAAGTTTTATAATACCTATTTTGTTTGGCCTCGATGGCTGCGCGTGTTTACGCACTCCTGGTTTATGTTTAGAAACTGTTGAGTCAGCAGTGTTTGAGGTTCGAATCTTCTGAGTTACGAATTTATAAATTAATATAAAATTAAATTGCACAAATAAAATTTTTCCTCTTTTTATTTCAGTCTGAAATTTTCAGGAACTGTTCGTAGGAAATTCGAACTGTTCGTAAGAAACTTCGAAATTTATCCATATATTTCTCATAGAAATAAGGATTTAATGTTTGATTTTTTTATCTCGTATCCGAGACCTAGCTACAAGTTCGTGACTTCTTCACGGATAAATTTTTTCCGTGTATAAGCTTCATAGCGGCTGTCAAAGATATTGGCAGTCCAAAAACAAAATTTATAAAATACTAAATTTAGAATCACTAATAGAAAAATTATTAAATATTTTCAGATGCACAATTTGTTTTTAATCAATGTTTTAATGTAATTCCAAATATTGTAAGAGGTTATGTGAGTGTCGTGCCAAGCATTGGTGACGGGAGGTGCCAATAACTGGGGTTAGCAGTGCCAAGCACTAAAATTTTGGGAGTACATACTTATTTTTGATATTTTTTCAAGTTTTTGTCAACATTGAATAACAATTCAACATTCCAATGTATTCTGCATAAAATTTGGAGTATAGGTATAATAATCACTATTTAAGAATTCAATACTGTATCTGTTCATTTATTTCCTAAAGTCTAAATTTCCTCTTAAGGTGCCAATAACTGGTGCTCTTACCCTATCCACCATATAAAATAAGCGTTATCAATAGTTTAGTTGACCGAGCAACAAAGCTTGTACACCTATCTTTTCATCAAAAAAATTTACATAAAAATAATAATTTAAACTCTCGTATCTAACGGACTCTCAAAAGAGTTTATTGTTAAATATATAGAACATCGTCCACACACAATTCAATTTAATAAAAATAATAATACCATTGAGCAAAATAATAACTTCAGGATATATTAGACTTTCGTACTTCCATATTGTCCATTAATTTCTAAAATTAACACTAAATTTCTTAAAACCTACAATTTCAAAGTAATCTTTAAACCAATTAAAGATGGTTTAAAATATTTCAATAACCAAAAAGTTTTATCTCCTATTGAGAAATGCAAAAATACACAACATACAAATGCATCAGTGGTATTTCCAATAGTCTTATACTCTCAACTAATCGCAAATAATGTAAGTCATGGTAATTCTTAATTAAATCCGTGAATAATTGTATGATACCCATATAAGACCAGTAGTCAGCAAGACTACCACACTTTTTATTAATACTACCCTGGTGGACATAAATTAACACCAATTACTACTACTTATCTGAAAGTTGAACTGCGTCCTTAATTCAAATGAAAGAGAGAGATTACACCAAACCCTCCTCACCCCAAGACAGCTTAGGTTATTTCTGGATAAACCCTAACTAAATTCACGAAAAAGATTTAGCCGACAAAAATTACGTAAGATAGTGGAGGGATGAGGGTTAAAACCAATGGTCCGTAAACGAGGGGGGTACGTGTTTAAAAAATTCAGAAAAATACCATACGTAATTTATGCTGGGACGCTAATAAGAAAATATCAAAAATTTGAAAAGGAGAACCTTTATAAATTCTTTATAAATAATTAATGACCTACTATTGAACTTGTCGTGTTGTTTATGGTTAGCTAGAGTTAACTAATGAAAAAAAAGTCCTCGAGATGTGAAAAAAGTATCATTAAGATACTTTGTTCGGGGATATCAAGCACACGCAATTACAGGCTTGTCTTCAGTAAGAATCTATTGTTGGCTACTGTTCCTATTGTTACCAAGTGAATGTAGAACACAACCTAAATTTGAGAATTTTGATCCAAACTAATTGATAAATGTGGAACTCAAGTTCTATAAATCGAAAATAAAATCAACAATCTGATGCCAAATGGATGGTAGGTCTGTAGTAAGACAGATCAAATAGAAAAGGAAGGGCTTAGAAAGACGTGTTTGGATTTTTCAAAATTTTAGATTCTTATTGTACCATACAAAATTATGATGTCAAATAATCTAGATTTATTGATTCTATTAGAGATAGTTCTCGGTGATATCAGTTTAATAAAAATCCACGGCAACGCTCACACAAAATATCGAATTGCTGTCAAGATGGAAAATATTGCGTTTGACGTAAATCATACCGCGTTATAAAGATACAAGTATAGCGACAGGTATTATTTTTCAAGGAAACCTATGAAGCGGTTATTAAGGATGTACTAAATTTATCACAAGTTCAAAAATGAGCATTGTTAAAAGTGATTTATAAAATCAAGGAAAATATTCCCATTGGTAATTGTAACTAATTTTTTAACAGAACTGAGAGCGAACATCAGAAAAAAATATTTCGAGTTGAAACAGTTTCTTTACCATTTAGTTTTTTGCTTTCTCTTTAGGTAAAAGTTGCAATTCTTATTTAATCCTATTGTTGTAGGGCTTATTTTATAATTTGAAAGATTGTTCACAAACTTCTCTGCTACGTTTTTATTTTTTTTAATTTATTGAAGAAAATTTATAAAATTAATAATTGTATGACCCCTAAATAGATTTTTAAAATTAAACCTTACTAAAGATGTTTGTGGGGAATCTTTCAGGGAATAAATCGACCACAACAACATTGTTATTATATAAGAATTGCAAATCTTACCTCAAGAGAAAGCAAAAACATAAAACTCTGAATAACTAATATTAAATAAACCATTTTTACATGCAATATTTTTGTCTAAAGTTTGCCTTCAGCTCTCTTCTTAAATCAATAACAATAAAAAAAATCTGCCCGCTTCGCGGGCACATTCTCATGGCGCGCTTCGCG
>CAKNYM010051234.1:115141-262416 GCA_932195095.1 Andricus curvator | reverse complement strand
TTAAGGAAAAACCTTATTTAATCGACTTCTTCCAGACCATTTATTTATGTTATATTTTTTATTATTTTATGTTTATTTTTATGTTATATTATATTTATTTATTTATTTATAAATGGTCTGGAAGAAGTCGATTAAATAAGGTTTTTCCTTAAAAATTCTAAATTGTTATTCCCAGACGTTAAATCACGAATATTTACATCACGAAAATTCTTTTCACAACTGAATTCTTTAATTTTCAAGCCAACAAGACGGATTTTCTACAAAACAGTTGAAATTTTAAATCAACACTATAAATTTTCAACAAAAAAGGTAATTTTCAACCAAAAAGTTGGATTTTCTACAAAAATAGTTCAATTTTTGACATAAAAAGAAATAGTTTAATATTCAATTAAAATAGATCAATTCTCAGCCAAAAATTAAATATTCAAATTTTCAGTTCAAAATTAATTTTTATTAAAAAAAACGATTTTTTAACCAGTGAAGATGGATTCACTACCAAAGGAGATAAATTTCCAACGCAAAAAGCCAAATTTTCTACAAAAGGGTTTAGTTTTTATGCAAAAAATTGAATGTTTTTAGAAAAATTTGACTTTTAAACACAAGAAGATTAATTTTCAACATAACAGTTGAATTACCAAACTTAAAAGGTAAATATTGAAAAAAAACGACTTTTTAACACATACGTTGACTTTTCTATCACTAAAGATTTTTTTTCAAGAAAAAAGACAAATTTTCTACAAAATAGTTGAAATTTTAAGCCAAAACTATAAATTTTCAACAAAAAAGGTCATTTTCAACCAAGGAGTTGAATTTTTGACCAAAATAGTTGAATTTTCAAATCAAGAAGATGAATTTTCAACCAAAAAGATCAATTTTTTACCAAAAAAGACAACTTTCCAACCAAATTGTTCAATCTTCAACCAAAAAAAAATGAATTTTTAATAAAATAGTGAAATTTCCAACCAATGAGATGAATCTTCAACCAACAAAATGAATTTTTAACAAAGTATAGTACAACTTTCAACCAGGTAGTTAGGTTTTCCACAAATAAAGATGAATTCTTAACAAAGAATGGAATAATTAACAGTTAAACCAAAAAATATTCTTATTTCAAATAAAAAATAGTTGAATTTAACTATAAAAGACAAATTTTTAACCAAAAAGTTGAATTGGTAGCCAAAACATAAATTTTTTAACAAGCAGTTGCAGTTTTAACCAAAAGAGATAAATTTTTTAATAAAAAAAAAAGAATTTTGCTACTGAGGATAATTTTTCAGTTTCCATAAAAAAGTTAATTTTCGAGAAAATAGTAAATTCTCTAACAAGGAGATGAATCTCCAACCAAATAATGAATTTTTCACAAAGTAGTTGAACTTCAAACCATGTATTTGAATTTTCAACGGAACAATTAAATTTTAAATACAATATAATATTTTATGATAATTGAAAAAAAAAATTTCAAATAAAAAAAGACTGTTTTACCAAAACATAAATTTTCAATACAAAAGGACGAATTTACTATCCAAAAATGTAAATGTTCAACAAAAAAGTTTAATTTTCGACCAAAAAGGATGCGTCGTAGGAAAAAGTTGAATTTTGAAGAAAATTATAAAATTTTCAACCAAAAGTTATGAATTTTGAACCGGAAATATAATAGTAGACTTTTTTTTAAAGAAATTAATTTTCAACCAAAAAAGATGACTTTTCCAACAAAAGATTTTCTAAAAAGACAAATGTTCAACAAAAAAATGTAATCTCTGAACAATAAATAGATTTCATTTTAGTTGTACCTTCGCCGAGGTGGGTTGACAATGTTTGGTGCTGCGTGTAATTGATTAGTATTATCAATTGAAAGCTCATAGGAGGTCCATGAGACCGCACGTCCACTGTAGCGTCACAATTTCAGATTTATGTTTTATATTTCTGTTGGAAAATTTTTACCTCCCGTTAACCATTCACTTGACCAGAAATCGTGAAAGTAGATTTTTTATTATTTTGTTTATTTAATTTTTATGTTAATGCAAACAGCGAAAATAATGTCGATTTTTTTAATTTTATTTTTTATCTTCTAGAGACAATTTTTTTTATACAACAAAAAAATGTAATCTCCGAACAAAAAATGAATACATTTGAGAAAAATAGTTGAATTTTCAATAAAATAATTACATTTTCAACCAAAATAGATGAATTCTTAATAAAAAATATAATAGTAGACGTTTCAGTTTAAAAAATTACCCATTAACAAAAAAAGATCACTTTCTTACCAAAAGATGCATTTTTAACAAAGCACTTTAATTTTGAACCAAAAAAGATTACTTTTCTACCAAAGGATATACTTTGAATTCTGAAGGACGAATTTTCTGCATGCAAAGACGAATGTTTAATGAAAAAAGTTAAACTTCCGACTTAAAAAGGATGGCTTTTTAACAAAGTAGATGAATTTTCAAAAAAATAATGAAATTTTCATTCAAGTAGTAGAATGAATGCACCAAAAATATAATATTGGACTTTTAAATTGAAATGAATTAGGGAAAACTATGCAAGAGTAGGTCACTTCAAAGCGTATGCCATTTGAATTTAATTACAATATTCGGCACAACATACAACATAACTAAAAAAAAATTTGTCGAGATATTATGACTAAAAAATCTGTAAGACAAAAAAAAACTGATTTTCGGTATGAAAACAAAGAAAAACTGTGACTTATGTGAACTTTCTGTTATGTATTTACAATTATTAAAGAACTTTCAGTTACTCGGTACAATTTCTTATTCTAATTGGTATCACTGAATGAAGCTGAAAATAGCTTCACAGAATATAGTCAAATAATCATAACAACTGTCACTTTTGTTTGGTACGTTTGATAAGTGTGCAGCAACCTTTTTTACTCTCCGATATCCCAAAAGTGTCAATCAATCTCGGTACGATAATTTTTTCCAATAGTTCAAGTAATTTCCGCTATTACACCCCATTAAAAGCATTGAAGTTACGATTCAATCAGTGGTTCTTTACAATTACGCCAGAGAAAGTACTTTTTCATATATATTTTTTTCATCAAAAGTGATGACCTACTTTTGAATGAGAAGCATGAAAAACAATCTTCGAGAATGTTTCCTACACCGAGAAAATTTGTTCATTAAAATTTACCCAATTATTTGGGAAAATGAAAGGACATTACTGCATTTAGATAAAGTTTACAATTATTTTAGGATTTAATACAAAACAGAACTATAACTAATACAAAAGATTTATGTAAAATCTCAAGTCCAAAAGTGAAAATTCTGATATGTAATAATTGATATAAGGATTGTATTATTTCCATACCATTATATTATTAAATGACGCAAAGTACTGTACATTTTTATTAAATGAATTATATAAAGTTTACTTTTGTGTGATATTAACAATTCACTTAAAAGAAAGTATAGATTGCAGAATTTTTAAAGAGATTTTCACTTTTATTAGGAGAGGAATTACACAACAGTAAGGTAAAATGAGAATCGCAAGGGACGTCAACATTCTCAGGGCTGAAGTTTAAAGCCAAGTCCCCCGTAGAAACTTTAACATTTTTAGGTTTCGGTTTATATTGTAGAATTTAAGAAAATATTCCAATATATAGACTATCCTCTCCTCTCAGTAGATAATACTTATTAAGTTACTAAATAAAAGTAGAATGTATTTAAAAATTGACGTATAAAAATGCGGGTGATGAAAAAACATCGGACGGCACTGGACAACTGACTTCGAACTTCGAGGCGGGAGATCCCCGAAGACTAATGTTTGAAAACAAAGTTGAATTTATCACAAAAAAATATGAATTTTCTACATAAATAATTGAATTTCTCATAAGAGCGAAAATGTTTTTAACAAAATAAGTGAATTTTCAACTTAAAAAGATCAATTTTCTAGAAAAAATGATGTGTCTACCTTTTTCGTTGAAAGAATTATTTTTTACAACAAAAAAACATATTTTCAACCAAATTTGTTCAATTTTCAACAAAAGAAATTAACTTTCAATTAAAATCATACATCTTCAAACAACAACAAAAAATACATTTCACCGATTAGGTGAATTTTCAACCAAGTAGATGAATTATCAATATCATTATCAATTATAATATCAAAAAAAGACAAATTTTCAACTAAAAACATACATTTTAAAATAAAGAATAAAATAGTTTAATTTTCAGTTAGAGAAATAAGTTTTTAAACAAATGAAAAAAATTTTCAACAAACTAGTTAAATTTTCAACCAAACAAATGAATTTTCAACCGAAAAGATGTAGTGGCTATAAGAAAAATTTAATGAAAAATGGAATATATTTAAATTTTTAGTTAAAAAAATTAATTTTTAAATTTATATTTCAAAAAATTAATTTCCAATATAAAAAATAATTTTCAACTAAGAAATAAAAATTTCAACCAAAAAGATTAATATATAGAATTCCTGAAAATAAAACAAAAAAAACGTTAAATGGGATTTTGAATTTGATTTTAATCTAATTTAAAATTCTTAAATTTCGAAAAGATTCATTTTTTACCAAAAAAAGAATGATTTTTAAGAAAATACATGAATTTTTCATCAAAATTTTTTATTTTTAATGGAATGTTCAACCTAATAGTTGCATCTTCGACCAAAAAAGTTGATTTTCCACCAAAAAAAATAAATAAATTTTCGACTAACTGGATGAATTTTCAACTAAAAAACATACATTTTTAACAAAGTATAGAATAGTTTAATTTTTAGTTAGAGAAATAAGTTTTTAAGAAAATTAAATGAATTTTCAACTAAAGAAATGAGTTTTTTTACCAAAAAGATTAAATTTGTATGAAAAAGTATCTCGATAAGAAATTGAGTTAAATTTTTAGTTTGAAAATAGTAAGCCGGAGACTCGAAGCATGAGTCGGTGGTTACGTAGACGAGTGCTTCGAGCCGCAGGCGAATGATGCAATCACACGAGTTACCAATCACCTAATACTAATTTTATATTGCATAGAGTGGAGTAAAGAAATTTGTTTGGAAAAAACTTTTGAAAAAAAATTTTTTTTTTTTAATTTTTTTAAATGTTTGAAAAAAAATGTTCTGAAAAAAAATTGTGTGCAAAAAATTTTGGAAAAAAAATTTTGGGAAAAAAAATTTGGAAACAAAAAAAATTGTTCAAAAAAATTTGTTGGAAAATAAATTATGACACTCGTATATAGGTAACTTCAAACACTGGTGTTGGTATCTTCTTGAAATAAATTTAGATTTAACTTGAACAAATGTTTTAATGATTGAAGTTTTGTTTTTAGGGTTTCGTAGCCCCCCCCCCTCCCCCCTTCCCCGGCAAAGGAGCATAAACGCCAAAATTTTATTTTTAATAATTTTTTTCCAAAAAATTTTTCAAAAACAATTTTTTTGTTTCCAAATTTTTTTTTCAAAATTTTTGTTCAAACATTTTTTTTTTCACAACATTTTTTTCCACAATTTTTTTCCACAATTTTTTTGCACAAAATGTTCTGAAGAAAAAATACAAAAATTTGGTGACAAAACATTTTTGAAATCTAAGTTTTTTTTTCAAAAAAATTTCTTTACTCCACTCTATGCAATATAAAATTAGTATTTTTTGTTACCTCCTCCTAACAACTTTTTCAGACGGGCGTTGCAAAAAATAGCGTGTGATACACGTGCGCATAGTGATGCTCGCACACAATCACCTATTTTGCGTACTTGTATCACAAATAACTATTTTAATAAGAAAAAACTATTTTTTAGCCAAAGAAATTAAATAAAATACATACATTTTAACTAAAAAGATTAATTTTCTACCAAAAAAGACAAACTTTCAACAAAATAGATAAATCTTTAACGGAAAAACCCAAATTTTTAACAAAAAATAGATTAGTTAAATTTTCAGATAGAGAAATAAGTTTTTAAGCAAATAACTTCAATTTTCGTAGAAGTATTTACATTTTCAAGGAAACAAATTAATTCTCTACCGAAAAGATGAAATATCTATAAAAAAATTTCAAAACAAAATTTATTAGTTAAAAAAAATTACTTTCAATAGAAAAACTAATTTCCCGCCAAAAGAAAGAATCGTAAGTAAGTGGAAAAAATTGTCATTCGTATTGCATTCCCTGGAATTTTCTCGCTATAATAAGGAAACTTCTGTAAATCATGTACGTTCTCAAATAATATAAGATTTTCTGTAAAATCTATAACAAAATGTTAGAAAATGAACCGAGTTTTTTTTTCTAAAGAAAGGGTAATTAGTGCGCGCATAGCACGCACAATGTTATAGTATTTTTAAAAAGTTGGTCAGGCAAAAATTTAAAATATTGAAAATTATATAATTTAAAGTTTTAAGGTTAGAAAATTTCAAATAAAAAATTATCCAATGTTTTTATTTACTTCCTACAAATTTATAAGCCCGCTCATTAATAAAATGTTACAATAAGAAATTTCGATGAAACGGGGACCAGATGTTTTTTTTTGTACGGCCCTGACGTACTCGTCCTTTAACTTTATAGCCGAGATCTTTTTCTCGATATCCGAAGTGTTAGGTTAGCCGTGAGTTTTAGTTGTTAGCGATAGAACGCGTTAAACGTAGCTTAACTGGTTCGAAACCCGTCAGAGCGTTTTAGATTTTTAGTAGTGTTAATATCGTTGAAAGCGTGCGACTGTATCGTATGTAATGTATTGTAATTTAATGTAATTGTTTAAGTTAAATTGTGTATATGTACCAACAATATACTTATGAATTGTATGATGTGTGTGTTTGTAGCAAGAATGTTTTTTTTGCTGGCGCACGAAATTTTACATAACTGGGATGTAGAACTCACATATTTAGAGAGGTAGACTTTGTTTTCTTTGATTGAAACTGTACCTAACAGTTCGACTCATTTTACCTAACTGGTAGGCAAGCGACATCTTATTTTACCCAACTGTCAGGTAATCTTTATTATCTAGCTGTATTAATTCTTACTGAATCGCGAATCAAATTATAATGAATTTATATTAATAATTCATATTTTCACATCAAATATTACCCTATTTCATTTTGCATGACTGAAAGTGAAATTTTAATATAATGCCGTAATGTCCTCCGTTTACCGAACTAAGTTATGTAAAATTTAACACACAAATATTCTCCGTGTAAGAACATTAAAACAGGTAAATAATTGATTTTATGAACAGTTTTTTAAAATAATTAAGTGAACAATTTAGATTTCCTGTCGTTTTAATTACTGTTCTCAATTATTTTCTATAAATTATATAGAAAAACTTTGGAAATTTCAGTCACCTACTCTTGCATAGTTTCCACTAACTTTTAACAAAAGATATTTTAATTTTTTCCATTAGATTCTATTAGTTCAGTTTGGATTTGAGCAAAAAAAACAAGAAAATGGGAAAAAAGAAGTTTCTTGAAAATAGGAGAAAAAGATAAATTCTGCAAAAAAAAGGAAGAACCGGGGTAAACAGGGAAGAGCCTAAGAGTACAGAAAGCACCCAGGTGTAAAATTTCACTGATGATCCCACAGAGTGAGAACATTTATAAGCCTTTTTGGATTCCCCTAATACACATTATCTAATATCAGGTGCATTTATGTGATAAATGGCCTTATCGGTTTCCACATCAGTCGCGTTAAATTTGTGGCACCCGAAAGCGTCCATCAGTTGGACAGTCTAACGAGAAAATGGCACCCAGCCGTTGACTGGATCACGCAATAGTGGATTATCCAGCGTGTGATTGCGACGCTTCTGATTGATGACTGGAAGCTAATAACACCTTGCACATAAATAGCCAAGAAATATCTTCGCATGGTGATATGATACCCACCTTCCCTTCGTGACAGGAAATATCCCGAGTCAGAATCCACTTCACTCACTTCATCCTATTTCTGGCAGGCCGCCACCATTTTTCATATTACTCTCAACCTGAACCCTCTGCGAGTGCAGAACCTTTCGAAAGGGACGTCTCTGTCAAGTTGTCGACAATGCGATGAGATGATTGAATCGTCTTTTAATGGGTTCTTGCCTCTTCTTCGACGTTTTAGAATCCATGTTCACAGTCTTCCAGTAAAAATTAGAAGTGATGGAGAAGATGTGATTTTTTGGAAAAATTGTCATATGTTGTTTTACTTTTATTCAATTTATTAATCTCGTTTAAACTTCCGGAGATTGAGAAATTCATATGGTAGAAGTAAGTAAGGGATGTGTAGGAGAAGCAATATATTTTAGATTAATCTAGAATTCCTGTGTTGCTTATTCAATTAGCACTTTCGTTCCGCAACATCGCACCGACAGGGGTGTACGTGACATTTAGGCGCCGCCGTTTAGGCGCCAGGACGTTTAGGCGCTGGACGTTTAGGCGCCGGGATGTTTAGGCTCCAGGATGTTTTTCAAAACAAATTTAAATGTACAAATTAATGTTTCTAGCTTAAAATTGCTTGAAATTATATCATTCTGAAAGTGTATAAATTTTTCGAATCACTCTTCAATTTATAGCATTGAAAATGATAGCGTGGATTTCTACATTTTTTAATATTTTAACTGTACAATGTATAAAAGTTAAAATTTTGCAGTTTAACTGCTTTTAATTGAAAAATTTTCAATTGAAAAGTTTTAAAAGCTTTTATTTTACGCTCTAAAGTTATTAAGCGTTTGAATTAACATTTTTTGAAGCTTTAATTTTGAGAGTTTAAGATCAAAAAGTATTATATTTGGAGTGTTTTAATTTGCGGTTCAGTTTTTTAACTTCAGATGAAAAAATTTGTATTTTCAAGAGTTCGAATGTTTTAATTTCAATGACCGTGATCAATTCTTTCCAAATTGTTCAATTTTTATTTGCAGTCCAGAAGTTGTTCTTTTTCGACCTAGGACGAAAAATATATTGAGAACATTGCAATGACATATATAGTGTCCAATCGGTCGCTATATATTTGGAAAAAACTTCAAACGTAAGGTTTTTATTTTTTCAATAACGATTATTCATTATTGTCTTTTAATTTCCAACTTTTGATACCCCAGAGTTTACTGTGATTAAACCGCTCGGCGCCTAAACATCCCGGCGTCTAAACGATCTGGCGCCTAAATGTCCTGGCGCCTAAACGTCCGGCGCCCAAACGGCGGCGCCTAAACGTCCGGCGCCCAAACGGCGGCGCCTAAACGTCACGTACCCCCGACAGGGGTCGTTGATCAATCGCTCTAGCGATCACCCCAGGCGAAGAGCTTCACAAAGTCATCATACGTCACAATTCGAAGAAAAAAAAGGACTGATTACCCCATAGCAAGGTCCACAATCTTTACTACAATCACATTCACTAATCAAAGATCTCCATGAGGACCCACTATAATGGGTCCTCCACCGCTATAGCGGCGCTAGAAGTGCCCAGTCCGATAGCTTCTCGGATGATTTTTTCCTTACAAGCTGAGAACCGTTCCTTAAAGGTGCGTTAAAACCTCGATTTTGACGCTAAGGGAGCGTTCACATATTATGTAACGTTATTTTCGAACTTTTTACCCCCCCCCCCCCCCCGTCGGACCCCCTCACTCCTAACCGCAGTTACGTAACATTTTTTGTATTATGTTTAAAAACATAATAGACGTTTTCTAAATAAAAAAAGGTTTTTCAAGATGAAGTGCTGTATGGAAATAAATAAAATAATATTTTTATGTAACACTGAAGGCTTTTTAAATATTTTTTTTTAGTCACACAAATATTGAAATTACTTACGAGAAACAAAGTATTATCAGTTTGTTTTTGAGTTTATATAAATTTTATAATATTCTTGAGAAAATTAGAAAAGATTTTTTAATATTTAAAACCTCTCAAATTCCTTAAAATATTTCTAGCTAACTCGAATTTTTCTTGAAATTTTGAAAAATCATTGAAAATGTAAAGAAATTTCCTTAAAATCTTCCAAATTTTCCTAGAAATTTAAAAAAAATTTGTTTATTCATTTAAAACCTTTCAAAATTCTTTCAAACCTTCTAAATTTTTAGTTTGAAATCTTTAAAAAAATCTGCATTTTTTAAAATCTTTTACAGTTTGAAATTCTTTTTCAATCTCTTCAAATCTTCTAAATATTTCTTGAATTCACTCGATTTATTTTTTAATCATACCAAATTTAAATATTTTTATTTGAAACCTTCTACTCTTTTTCGAAATTTAAGGAAATCTTTTGAAATCAAAATTCCTAAAATTTCTTATAAGTTTTTATTATTTTTGAATCGTTTCAAAACGGTAGGAAATTAATCTTCTTGGTAACTAATTTACCTTTTTGTTTGAAAGTTCATCTATTTCCTTGAAAATTAATCTCTTTTTGGTAAAAAAATTAATCTTTTAGGTTCAAACTTCATTTCTTTGGCTTGAAATTTCATTTTTGATTGAAGATTCATTTTTTTAACTGAAAACTTAACTATTCAATGTTTGGTTGAGCATCAATCTTCTTCAGTTGGAAATTCATCTATTTGTTTGAAAATTTCCATATTTTGTTGAAACTTTGTATTTTGTGGTATAATGTTAATCTTCTTGGTGACTAATTCACTTTTTTCTTGAAAATTCAACTATTAGGTTAAAAATTCCATTAAAAAATGAAATATTTGGTTGAAAATTCATGTATTTGGTTAAAAATTATTTTTTGTTGGTAGAAAATTAATCTTTTGGGTAGAAAATTAATTTATTTCGTTAAAAATTAGTTTTTTAAAATTCAAAATGACTTTTTGTGATTGAAAATTTTACTACAGTTTTTGTCGAATTTTTTTTATGGACATTTAATCTTTTTGTTAGAAAATTTATTTGTTTGGTTGAAAATTTAACTTTTTCGTTGAAAATTCAGTTTATTTACTTAAAAACTTATTCCTTTAACTGACAATTAAACTATTTTATTCTACGTTATAAACTTAACTTTTTTAGTTGAAAAGTCATCTATTTTGTTAACAAAATTGTCCTTTTTTGGTAGAAAATTAACCTTTTGGGTTGAAAATTCATGTATTTGGTTATAAATTATTCTTTTCAGGTAGAAAATTAATCTTTTTGGTTAAAATTTCATTTCTTTGGTTGAAAATTAGTTTTTTTTATTGAAAATTTAACTATTTTTTTTAAATTATTTTTTTTCTTCAAAAAATTATTTTCCTGATTGAAGATTAAGCCATTCTATTTTTTGTTGAAAACTTATCTTTTTTTAGTTAAAAATTTATCTATTTTGTTGCAAATTTATCTTTTTTGGTATAAAATTCATCTTCTGGGTTGTAAATTCAACTATTTGATTACATATTTATTTTTTTTATTGTAGATATATCATTTTAGTTAAAAGTTAATTTCTTTTGTTAAAAATTTAACTCATTTTTTTCAAATTCTTTTTTCTACTAAAAATGTAGCTACATATTCCATTTTTGTTATAAAATTGATCTTTTTCAGTTGAAAATTCACTTATTTTATTATAAAATTATCTTTTTTACTAAAAAATTCAAATATTTTGATAGAAAATGCATATTTGTGTGTTATAAATTCAACACTTTTTTTTTAATTCGTCTTTATGACTTTAAAACTCAACATTTTGGATAAGAGTTTTTTCTTTGTTGATTGAACAATCTTTCTTTGTTAAAAATTCAACTCTTATGTCGAAAATTTGTATTTTTCGGTTTAGCAGTTTTTTTATTGAAAATGAAAATATTTTTTGATGGAAATATCAACTATTACACTTTGTGTTGATAAATAATTTTTTTATCAAAGATTTATCAGTTTGTTTTAAAATTTACCTATTTTGTTGAAAATTCCCTTTTTCTTGATTGAAAATTAATTATTCTAACTGAAAATGTTATATTAAAATTTTACATTAATAAATCTTAAATTTTTTTCAGTTCTTTTTCAGAGAAAGATTGAAAATGTTACGTACTCGAGTTAAAAATACCCCCCTCCCCTTGCCCAATATATAATAATATGTATCCAATATGGTGGACGAAAAACGGAAAAATTATTGAACCTAAAGGATTTCAATTGTGAAATTTCAAACGTTGGACTAATATATAGCAAACTCATTAAAAAAATTGATAATGCAAAATAGAAAAATATTTTATTGGAAGATTTCGAGAATGATCAATCATTCTAAAATCACAATTTTAAAGTTCTGAATTTCCATGTTGAATGTTAAATTAAAATACTAAAAATATCTGAAATTGTATAGGGTTTGAGTATGCAAAAACTTTAAAATCATAATTCTTGGTGACTTCAATTCTTTCTGTTTTCAAATGAATTCTTATTCCTTTAATTTTCAACGCTCCATATTAGAATCTTTAGATTTTTAATTATTCTCACCTAAAATTACTTTATATTTTGCCTGTTTTTTCAGAATAATTTAATTTTTAAGGTTTGTAATTAAAGAATTTTCCATTTTGAATGGTGAAAATGAACTTAAATTTATTTTTCGATTTTAGAAAAATTTGTCTAATCAATTCAAAATTATCAAATTTTAATCACTTCGAATTAAAAATGGATTAAATTCGAAAGTTTTAAACTTTTGATTATTCAATTTCGAACCCTTTAAACTAGAAATAATACAATTTCAATTTCTTCAAATTTTAAGTTATCCAATTATCAAAATTCCAATCTGAAATTATTTAATTTTTAACGTTTGATTTAAAAATGATACAATTTCAACTACTTTCTAATGAAAATGTCTAATTTTCAAAACTTTTGTCTGAAATTTTTCAGTTTGAAACACTTTAAATTTCCAATTATTCAATTTCAAACGCTTTCATTTATAAATTATCAGAGTTTCATTCCTTTTCATTCCATTTAAAATATTGACAATTCAAAATTGGTCAAAATATTTTTTTTTAATTTAAAACTCCGCTAATTGAAAATTATTAAATATAGTTTCGAAAATTATTTTAATTTTATATTTGAGAATTAGTTTGATAATTGAATTTTTAATTCGCGCGCATGCATTTGCTACCAGTATAATAAACTGAACATTGCTTCATTTACCTTTTGAAAGAACTTTTTAAATTAAATGTGAAATTTCATCTTTGTGATGACTCCCACGAAACAAATAATAATATAATTATTTTTCTGTAGCTTTATTTAAAACTGAATATATAAATATGAATAGTGTATCACAACTCTGGAGGTTATTCTAAGGAACTTTATGCAAACGACATTTTATCTTCCCTAACTTGCCATTTTCCAACGAAATGTCACTTTCTGATGTGGATAAGCAAAGACATCTAGTAAAATGTCAACTCGCTTCTTTTATCGTTCCCCCATATTCCTTTAGTGCTACGTTTATAAAGTTAAGAAAGCACCATGTAAGCTAAAGAAAATTAATAAGATATTTCCACTTAGTTGACAACTGTTCTAAGCAGAAAAATTATTTACTTACAATAATTTAGTTTAATGTAATAAATTTAATCCAAATAATGATATAACAGTATTGAGTTACTATAGCACAGTAAATGCCAGTTGATCAATTTGATCCCAAACTTTCATCAAAATGGTATTCACCGCTTTTATACAGATTTCGGATTTTTTATTCGACCAGAAAATTGCGAATCAGAATGATTTGATTTTCAAGATCAATTCCCTTTTATGAATTTTCATAAGGAACAACTGTCGAGCGTCAATTGGTATGCCACATCCACATGACCGTCTACATGTACATTTAAATTTCAAAACTAAGCTTTCAAGGAAATTTTGTACACTTTTTTTTAACCAAAATTTATTGAATTTCGACAAATATTTGAACTATTTAAACCTGAAAAAAGTATCTTCCAAGGTAAGAAAAAAAAAAATTTTCATAGCCACAGAGATTTATATCCCAATAAGGGAAAATTAGGATTTTTCTTCTAACCTGGAATTCAAAATTTATAGAAACAATTTAAAAAATAAATTGATTTCCAGAACTGAAATTTAACTATTCCAATGAAGGTTCATCATTTTAGTTGAAAATTCATTTCTTTGGTTAAAAATTCAACTGTTTTTGGCTAAAAGTTAATTCGTTCTGGTTGCAAAGTCTAATTTTTTTTTTTTTGAAAATTCAACTGTTTTGTTAAAAATTCATCTTTTCAGGAAGTTGGAATTTTTCTCCCGCCCTGAAATTTATAATTTTCTAAAAAATTTCTTTTTGATCCTAAGAAGTTGTGAATCTTCTAGAAGTGCGAGTCGAAACTAGATAAATCCATAGAAACACTTTTAGAAAAAAAAACGAGAACAAAATAGGTATTCTAGGTGAAAATCCATCATTCTAGTTGAGAATTCATCTATTTGGTTGAAAATCAAACTATTTTTTGTTGAAAGTAATTTTTTTTAATGTTCTATTGTTATATTTCAATGTAAGAATTCATCCTCCTTGGTTAAAAATTTTATTATTTGGAGAAAAATTCCACTGAAAATTCATCTTTTTGGGTTGAAAATTCAACTCTTTTGATGAAAATTTTTCTTTTTGGTTGAAAATTAATCTTTTTGGTTGAAAATTTTACTTATTTTTTGGAAATTCGTTTTTTTTTGTGAAAAATTAATTTTTCAAACTGAAAATTGAACTATTCAGTTGAAAATTGATCTTTTTCAAATGAAAATTCAAATATTTGGTTTAAATGGTTTTTCCCTATTGACGGCAGAATCTTTGTTAAATTATTTCATTTTTTATCAAAAGTTGATCATTCATTTCTTTGGTAAAAAATTCTACTACTTGATTGAAAGTTGAACTCTATTGTTGGAAATTTATTTTTTTGGTGGATAATTAATTATTTTTGTTGAATATTCTTTTTTTTTTTGGTTAAAACTTGACCGACTTTGCTAAAAATTTATTTTTGTTCTTTAAATATTGATCTTTTTCAACTTAAAATTTAAATATGCCATTTTTGGTTAAAGATTTATCTTTTTTAGTTGAAAATTCATCTCTTTGGTAGAAACTGTTACTATTATGTTCAAAATTATTTTTTTCTTGTGGATAAACATTAACTTTATAACTGAAAATTTCAATAATTTATGTTTAGTTAAAAATTAACTTTTTTGCTGAAAATTCATACTTTTGTGTCAAAAAGTCAACTGTTTTGCAGAAAATTCGTCTTTTTAGCTTGAAAATTCACCAAGTAGGTGAAAATTGACTTTTTTGTTAAAACATTTATATTTTTGAATTAGTATTTCAATTATTTTGTAGAAAATTAGTCTTTTTGGTTGAAGATTAATTTCTTTTCGGGAGAAATTTCATCACTTTGGTTAAAAATCCAACTATTTACGGTTAAAGGTTCACTATTTTTGGTTGAAAAAAAATTTTTGGTTTAATATTTTTGTTGAGAATTCATCAGTTTTGTTCAAAAATATCCTCATTTGGCTGAAAATTAATTTATTTTGATGAGAATCCAACAATTCTCTTAAAATTTTTTGTTAAAAATTCGTTTCATTTGGTTAGAATCTAATTTTTTTCACTGAAAATTCAACTCTTCCAGTTGAAGATTCATAATCATCTCTCTGCTAGAAAATTTAAATATTGTTTAGAAAATTCGTTTTTTTTTTCAAATATTTATTTTTTAACTAAAAATTTTAATATTCTATTTTTAGTTTTGAACATGTATTTTTTTTTTCTTGAAAATTAAATTTTTTAGTTGAAAATTCAACTGTTTTTTGAATATGACAAAAATTGAATTTTTCTCTTAACCTGAAATTCAAAATTTCTGAAACATCCCTTCTTGTTTTACAAATATAATGTCTGTCTCGACAGATATGGATGAGGTTGTGTACAGATTAATTTTGAATCCAAAAGTGGATCATTTAGAACTAAAGTTGATAATCAGAATAATATGCAACGGTTAGATATACTGCTATTTAGTGCAATTTCAATGCGTCAAAGATACATACACTCAGAAAACGATTTGGTTTAATCAACAAAATTTTTTTGGTTCAACGATAACTCAAATATTTTGTTAAATCAACGAAAATTTGTTTGATTCAACCGAATTTCCATGTATATCCCAGAAAAAAGTTTTGTTGGTTCCAAAAACTTGTTTTCCTGAATTTACGGAAGCAATTAGGTTTTGTCAAAATAATGATTTTGGTTAACATAAAATATTCAATGAAATGAATGCCATTCTTTATCCCCTTCCTCAGATCATTTTTCAACTCGTCTTGTGGTGTGTAAACCATCGATCCTACTTTTCTCAGCCACTAACTCCACATTCTTTAAATGAGAGAAAACTCGTACTATAGTACATTATTCCTTCTGGAATGCAGCCTATTTCAAACATTCTTCCTGCTTTAGAAATTCTCACTTTCAAATTCCATTAAGTGTAATTTTTCGTAAAATGTATGTAATGTAAATGTACCAATGATGTGAAATATGTAAGAAAGCAAATTTTATTTTTTATCTCAATATTGTACATGCTTCAATTTGAGTTATACCCGAAGAAAATCAGAACAAGAGGAAACCTTTCATCATAGAGGTCTAATTAACCAAATTTTTCTTTTTCATTTTTTATTTCTTATCCACTGATATTAAAAAAAGAAATCTATAACATAGCAACTTTTATTTCTCATCTGAATTCTACTCGCCAAAAGCTTCAATTTCAGTCATCCCAGAAGAAAATCTGACTGAAAGAAAAGCTTCCAGCATAGGGGTCTAATCAACCATAAGCTTCCCAAATTTTTAAAAATTTTCAAGCCACTGACATAAAATGCCAATTCTACATGCTAAGAGCTTCAATTTGAACCATCCTCGAAGAAAATTGGGCTAAAAAAAGCTTCTAGTATAAAGGTTTTCTCTTCCCTCAATCTTCCAATCCCTTCCCCTTTCCCCGCAAATGATTGTTGAGAATGTAGAATTTAATTCGGAAACCGATTTTTCCCAAGATTCTCACTATTTTTCTACTTTTGTTACTTTGTTACTACTTTGAACTACTTTAAAATACTCTCAGGTACTTTAATAAGCCTTCATTTTATATTTTGAAAATTCAACTATTTTGTTGAATATTCGATTTTTTTGGGTTAAAAATCAATTTTTTGAACTACAAAATTATATATTTTATTGTTGGTTAAAAGTTAATAATTTCTAGTCAAAAACTCAACTATTTGGTTGAAAACTATTTTTTTTTTTAAATTTAAATTTTCGGGTTGAAAATATAACTATTTTATAGAAAATTCGCATTTAACTAAAAAATTTAACTGTTTTGTTCAAAATAATTCTTTTAGGGTTGAAAATTCAACTGTTTAGTTAAGAATTAAGCTGTTATCGTTGAAGATTAAACTATTGTGTTGAAAAGTCGTTTCTTTTGGTGTATAAATCAACGGTTTTTTATTTTAAATTGACATTGTTTTTTGTTGAATTATCAACTATTACATTCTTCGTTGCAAGAATTATTCTTTTTTGGTTAAAGTCAACTGTTTTTTATTTAAAATAAAAAAATTCTGTCCGTTTGTCTGTCTGTCTGTAGTCTGTAGTCTGAAGTATCGTGTAGGCACGTTATCTTTCGAAAGATTGATCAGATTGCACTGTGCTTTCGCACACTTTTTTAAGCCCTAAAAAGAAAAAACGTGTTCGTTAACCAGCTATTTTGGATACATATTCAAAAAGTTAGAGCATTTTAAAGATGTTGAAAACATTTTTTTCAAGATTGAAAAGTTCTATGTATGGCTATTTGTAGTACTCGTGAGGTAGAAAAATTTATCCTAACAACTTTGGTCGATAAAAAGAAAATTATCGGGGTTATAACATTTAAAAAATTTTTTAAAACAAACTAAAATAAAAATTTCAAGCCAAACAACAACAAAAAAAGGCAAGACAAGAAAAACGTTGCTTTTTGAAAGCCCTACAAGATTATCATAACAACTTTTTGAATTTTCTTGAAAAATCGAAAATTCCAATTTTGATCGCACAAAAAATAATCAAAAATTCAATTTTGTGGTCAAACTGTGCAAGATACGAAAAAAAGATAAATAGACAAAAATTGTGCACCCAAAACAGATTTACAAATTTTTTATGAATCAATTTTCGATTGGACGCGTAGTTTTTCTTTTATTCGTGAAAAACAACATTAAAAATAACAAAATAAAAAATTTCTGGAGAAACGACACAAACTACGAACAAAATAAATAGACAGAAGTTGTTCACTCTAAAAAGAGCTGCAAATTTGTTATGAACAATTTTTTGATAACACACGTAGTTTTTCTTTTAATCGTAAACAATGACATTACAAATAAACAAATTAAATTTTTGGAAAAATGACACAAGGTACAATAAATGTTGAATAACAAAAATGTTTCTGAATCAGATCTGAAAATTTGCTTTTAACTTTTTTTCTCACGAGACACGTGGTGAGAATGTTTTCTTCAAAGCCGAAGGAGCTTTAACAAAAGAGAATTCACAATCACTAAATTTCAGTTGTCGATGGTTTGACCTTTAATTTGTAAAGTCCTATGCAAAAATGTGGGAATGTACAATGACCGAGCACGTAGCGCGAGGCAAATACATTATCGAACGCGAAGCGCGATACCAATATATTATCGAGCGCGAAGCGCGAGATCCAAACAGGTGCGCGCCCTAGACGAACTAAAAATTGCGACCCTAGGATTGAACAATAAATGTTGGTTACGAAAACCTAAACAAGTATAAAATTCCCATGCACCTTTCAAGTATCATAAAAAAATTGCAGGCCCAATTTATGACATTCTGCACTAGGTGGTCCAAAAATGAATTGTATTTTTTTTTTCTAATCTTAATGAATATCGCATCCAAATTTTTTCGAATCCACAAAGCTTTGCTTTGGCTTTTTAGTCATGGAAAAATAATAAATGAACAATAGAGAGAACCATTTTTTAACACTCTCTATCTTTTTCGTGAATATATTTTTCTGAAATAAAACAAAGACTTGAAATATTCTTTAAATTTTCTGTATGAATGATATTAAATGTAAATTTACCTTAAGTAGTTACTGAGAGCCTTTTTGTTTGAATTAATATTAATATTTATTATTTGTTTCTAACTAAAAAGTCAGGAAAAAACTGAAAAATTCAGAAGTACCTGCGACTTTCTATCATTACTCTAATAATGATAATAATAAAAACCATAATAAATTGTTTGAACAATTTTATTTCTTGACTTGCTTTAATTGTTACCTCACTGAAGTGCAACTTCAATCACATAATACTGAAACTTCTGAAATTTGTAACTCTTTTTCCACTTTGTACTTTACAAAGTGGACAAAAAGTTAAACATTTCAGAAAAAAACGGCATTGTATAGCATTAATATAGGTGAAGACAGTTATAAACAATACTAATTTATTCAAACAATTATGGTTGAATTTGATTAATTATTACCACACTTGAAATGAAAATTAGACGAAAATTGAGAATTACAGGAAAACCGCAACTTTCTAACATTATTTAAAGAGAGTATTATTAAAAGTAATAATAATTTGTTTGAACAATTACTTTTTAACTTTAATTAATTATTCACAAAAGTGGAAAATATCAGAAAACACTGCAACTTTCTAGCTTTACTCTGAAAGCATATTATTATGAATAATAATTAGTTGTTTAAGCAATTAATTATGTTAAATATAATGGATTAGTGCCTCAATCTAACTGAAAAGTTGAAAATAAGTTTGAAAATTCGGGAAAAACCCGCGACTTTCTAACTCTATTCTAAGAGAAAATGTATAAAAACAATAATAAATTATTTAAACAATTTATGTAAACATCTCATCATAAGTATGAAGTAGTATCTAATGCTCTAGAAACAATTTTCATTAAAAAGAAACCACAAAAAACTCATAATTAGCGCCAAAAACTCGCAAAACCCATTTTTTCACTCATGAGGTGTTTTGGGACCCTATAAAACAGACTTATGGTGGTGATATTTAAGAAATAATTATTTATATTTTACAAATAATTGTGAAAAGACATGTTGAGCTTCAACTCAGCTCACCTAATTTTGAAGATTCTAAATAAAATCTACAAAAACGTATATTTTTCTAATGGGAAATACGCTACGTTTCAATAGCGGACCGCTATCATCATCAGGCGATTATCTATAAATGGTTACAATTATCGTTAAAAACAACAACGCATATGAATAATATAACGTATGACGTGATTTTCTTACCTAGTTGTTAGTTACAATTTTGGGGTCGAAGAGGATTAAAAACATGTAGGATGCGAAATTAGTCAATATTTGTATAAAATTCAATTGTGAGTGTTGGAACTACAATGGAATATATGATATTAATAATTATTATAAGAAAATTTTTCAATTTATATCTAGTTTTTATTTGTGACTATTATGTTACCTTAATGTGGGGGTTAGGATGATTTTCAGTAACATTATGTGCTTTAGATTTCTAATTATGGTTTTTTGATTTTTTATATTGTTTTTCATTGTGTAAGGTTATAGTAATGAAATTTAAAAAAGCACTGTAACTAGTCAATTTTGGTAAGTTAAATTTTGAAAAATTCTGTAGGAGGTAAACACAAGCGTAACGTAGAGAGATATAGATGTGTATGTGATACGACAAGAGTAAAGATTTTTTTGAATCGTTTTGAGTTCCAAAACCAATGGTATGATGTATTTAGATGTTGAAAAACATTATTTGTTTTTAATGACGATTATTGTGAAATAATTTTTTTTGGTAATATTTTGTATAAAGGTTATGACAAAATTTCAAAAATTCGGTTGTATGCTGGATTATAATTATCTAAATCTGTAACTTTATGTATACTATAATTGTTTCCTTCTTTTTTAATAGAAATGATTTCAGCAAAGCATCTTTTGTTTTCCATTACGGAATTTAATTGAATGTTTTGCAATTACTTTGTTGTATTTTGGATCGTATCTGATATTGTTACGATGTTCTTCTCTTCTTATATGTAACGGACGTTTGTCCGAAATATGCTTTTTCCACATCGGCATTCAAGTTTATAAACAACGTTACATTGGTCTGAGGTATCTAGTTAGTCTTTGCCTAGTTTGATGAATTTGTCAAGTTTTGAATCTACTCGGTAAACAGTTTTTATATCAAATTCATTTAAGAGACGTTTGATATTTTCTGAAATGTCTCCATGAAAATTAATTTGAATTATTAGTTTTTTGTCTTCAATATCTTTTTGTTGGAAGTCGTTATTTTGAATGTTACTCTGCTTTTTTGTAGTTCTTTTAGTATTTTTTAAATATGTTTTTTAATGAATTCTATTGAATAACTATTTTAATGGAGAAGTTTTTTTTACTATATTCAGATTGTCATTGTAAAAGGTTTTGTCAGAAAGTAGTATTGCGGAGTCTACAATGTTTTTTTATAATTGTAATTTTATGCTGTGTAGGGTGATTTGAATAGAAATTCAGGAGTCTACCTGAGTAAGTATTTTTTCGGAACCAATTTGTTTTAATATTATTACTGTTGTCTCTAATGATTTCAAAATTTAAAAAACTAATGGAATTATTATTTTCAATTTCATGTGTAAACTGGGGTCTAGGATGGTAAGCATTAAAAGAATTAACTATTTCTTGGATTTTATCTATTGGGATAATAAGAACGGTGTCATTGACATATCTGTAGTCAGTTTTTACTGTAAATTTTAATTTATATAGGACCTCATTTTCGAGATCTTGCATGACTATATCTGCTCAAGTTCCAGATATTGGTGACCCCATTGGGTTCCCATAATTTTGTTTTTAATAAGTATCATTAAATTTAAAAAATGCTGATTCCATGAGGAACCGAATTCCCTTTGTGAATTCATTAATCGGAATATTTGTAGTATTTTCAATTGTATTCCATCTTTTTTAATACCTTTCAGAACCAATTCCAACGGAACGTTTGTAGAAAGGAATGAGACATCAAGAGATAAAAGGGCATGATCATCTGGAATATTTTCTTTCGTTATGGTTTCTTTAAATGAAACAGAATTCTTTATATATGATTTTGGTTTAGGAAGAGCACTTGACATGATTTTATTAAATGTTTTTGCCATAAAATAAGTAGGAGTGTTCATACAAGAAACAACAGGTCTGAGAGGGTAATTATTTTTGTGAATTTTGGGTAAACCATGCAATCTAGCAATATTAGTGTTATCAGTTATTATATCTTTTCTTTCAGTCTTATTACCTAGAAATCCTTTTAATCTTCACTTGTCAAGTAATTTGAAAGTATCTTTTTGTTATTGTTTTAGTGGATTATCATCAAGTTTTTCATAAGTTTTATTATCGTTAAGCACTGTTATTTTGTCCTTGTATTCTTGACTACTTATAACTACCGTAGTATTTCCTTTATCTGCATGTGTCTAAAACAAATTTTGTCTGTTCTTTATGAATTCTTCACTATGAATACTAACCTTAATAAAGTCTGGAATAATCGTACACAATTGAATTTTTTTTTACATTCTCATTCTAATGAGAAGGTATTGGTTTTATGTAAAATTTGACTTAGTCGGTTTTCATCAAATCTCCACGTTTTGAGACCCCCTGAGCTAGAAAAAACGATTTTTACCAAGGTGTCTGTCTGTAGTCTGTAGTCTGTCTGTCTGTCTGTCTGTCTGTCAGTCTGTCTGTCTGTCTGTCTGTAGCCACGATAACTTTCGAAAAAATGATCAGATTTGATTGAGCTTTGGCACACTTTTTTATGGCCGAAAAATAGGGAACGAGTTCGTTAACCAGCTATTTTGGATGAAAATCCAAAAAGTGAGCACATTTTGAAAATTTTTGAGACCACTTTTTTGGAAGATTTGAAAATTCTATGTACAGTTATTAGTAGTACGCAAAATGACGAACAAAATATTCTCATGACTTTTCGTGATAAAAAAAAAAATTACTGGAGTTATAGCATTTTCAAAATTCCAAAAAACAAACGAAAATGAACATTTTAAGCCGAAAAACGCACGATATGAAAAAAAGTCAAGAGGAGAAAAACGTTGCTTTTTGAACACCCTATAATATTTTCATAACACCTTTTTGAATTTTTTGAAAAATAAAAAATTCAAATTTTGATCGCACAAAAAATTAATGAAAAATCAAAAAAGCCATTTTGCTGTCAAACTATGCAAAATACCAGAAAAGATCATCTCACCAAAATTGTGCACCTAAAAAAGATCTACAAATTTCTTATCATTCACTTTTTGATATGACGCGCAGTTTTTGTTTTATTCGTAAAAAACAGCATTGAAAATAGAAAAATCAAATTTTCAGACTAATATTACCAGCCATTTTTTTGATAAACGGCACAAGCTAAAATAAAATGTTAACTAATAAAATTTGTCGCCTGAATTATATCATTACTTTTCATTTGAAATCAAATACCAATTTAGTAATTTGTATATGAAGAACATATAACACGAAGCACAAAGTGCGCGCTCAGTGTATTTACCAAATCGCACGCCGTAAGTGCGCTCAAACTTTTTTGTTTCTATCATACGGTTCAAATGATTTTCAAATCAAATATCGAGCGCGAAGCGCGAGTGTCTGGATGAGAATGTGTTCCTTAAGGTCGATAGAATCTTGAGTAAATAAAGTTCCTTTTCAGTTTAAAATAAAAACAAATTTGACAATCACTTAATATGTAGAGGTTTTGATAATTTTATAATATTTGCAAACAAACTTTTTCTTTTCATCGAAGTCGAACACGAAGTTCAAAAATCTAGAGGAGCCGAGCGTAAAGCGCGATGCAAATACGCCCGAGCGCGTAGCGCGAGGTGAATACATAATCGAGCGCGAAGCGCGAGATAAATATATGATCGAGCGCTCAAACTTGCGAGCGAAGCGCGCCATGAGAATGTGCCCGCGAAGCGGGCAGATTTTTTATTTTTCGATTCGCAAATTTTTATTAATTACTTACCGGACGTAAAAAAACTTGGAGCACACCTTCCATATAACTTGACTCTAAATGTCATTTCAAAAAAACGCATTCATTTTTTTGTAAATTCAAATAACTTTTCAGGCGATATGCATTAAAATAAGTAAAAAAAAATGAACTGTTCTAGCGTGGACCCCTGTTTGGAGCATACACACATACATAAATTCAAATAAATAAATAAATATATATATATATATATATATATATATCATATAATTTTCTCTTGAAAAAGAGATCATTATCTTTACTTCTCCGCAAACAATTTCGTCTAATATTCCCTAATCTAAAAATCTTCGTGAGACATAATCACATAAGAATGAAGAATAGCCAAGAGCCGGGTTCGTGTTTCACCTGGTTTCCAAATCGGAGATAGCTGGAGATCAAAGATGTATGTGTAGTAATGTAGGAAGGCGCGGTTTCTCTCATAAATTTTGCAGGCACCCTCCGTGCAGGCCTAGCGAAAAAAAGAGGGGAAAAATGTGCTTTCGCAGACGAGCAGGCTGCTACTAAATAGCATCATCAATACACATGGTGGGTGTTTTCCGGACTATTCGACCACTCACGCGATCCAAAGGAAGTGCAGGCAATTCTGTCACACTGCCGAGTAACGTTCAATTAACATCAGAGCTGGCACGACTCGTTCCATTGCTGCAGTGATAGCGTCGTTGCATCGAATTGGAATTAAATTTGTCGACCCAGAACCGTATACGGTGTCTCTTCACAACTAAGGGAGACAATGCAAATTTCAAAGTAGAGTTTTATGTAAATTTTAGCATGAAATTAAAAAAAAATAAAATGCAATTGTTCAGTGATATCATGAGGTTTGAGCGAAATTAATCACTATTTGTAGTCTGAAAGTCTACATGATTTAAGAGTAATGTTATGATTGTTTAAAAGTTTCCTTTCTATATTTTTTTTAAGATTTTTAATCATTATCGGAATTCTACGTCCCAAGAGGTTCAATTTAAGCGAGCATCCCCGAAGAACATCGGACTTGTTAGTAAATTGATGATGGATGGCGTGGGTAATCGAGGGAGAAACGTATTGTCAATTTAAAGTAATAAATAAATAAATAAGAGAATAACGTAGCGCGTCGAACGACATAAACAAAGAAAAGTTACTGCGCGGAACAATAGCGTCAGGGTCAAACTCCCAACAATCACAAACCTTATCAGGAATAGTAAAAAATTCTCGAATAAAAACTTATTTCAGATGTTAACTAAATCAAATATTATAGGCTTAAAGAAGTATTAACATGACTAAAAGGAAAGCTTCCAGCATAGCGGTCTGAAAAAGTTAATTTCCTAATGTTTTTATTTTTTAACCAGTGATATAAAAGAAGAAGAATAAAAATTACAAATTGCATTTTTTATCGCAATTATGCATGCAAAGTACTTCAATTTATGACATTCCCGAAGAAAATCGGAGAAAAGGAAAGCTTTTAGTACAGGGATCTAAAAAGCCAAATGTTTTCATTTTCCTTAGTTTTTAACCGAAAATATGAAAGAAAAAGAATATAACATAGCCCAATTTATTCTTTATCGCAATCCTACATTATAAGAGCTTTAATTTGATGCCCAGGAAAATTGGACTAAAAGAAAAGCGCTCAATATAGCAAATGACGACTAATCAAACTTTGTCATTTTTCTCATTCTTTAACCACTGATATAAAAAAAGAAAAGTATAACATAGCAAAGTTTATTCTTCATGGCAGTTCTGCACGCCAACAGCTGCAAGTTGAGCCACGCGTTATGGAAGTCAGATCAAAAGAAAATCTTTCACCGTAGGGATTTAGAAAACCAAATTTGTTCATTTTTCTTAGTTTTTAACTGATATTTACAAAAAACAAACCATGCCAAATTTCTACCCTCCAGCACAAATATTGTAGGAACTAGGAGTGGTAAACAACAGATGGACGGATGAACATCCGGCCGTCATTATAAGGGTTACCGCGTAGCCTACGAAACTCTGAAAATGACAACCCTGAAGTTTCCTATATGTATGGATCTCGAACTTTTGTAAACTTTTGTTAACACTCAGAGAAAAAATTGTCTTGAAACAAAAGCATCGTCCTCTTAGCTATTTTGTTTTGAACCATGTGTATATATTTTGTCACAAATAGAATTATTTGGCTGCAAGATTAGGTGGAGTTAGTCGCATAAGGATAATTTTTCCTGCAAAAGGATTCCTGTTGAGACGAATGAAAATCCTCTCAACCTTAAATTTGAAAGGAAATTCCAATTACTTTGAGAAACATCCTTTTGTCACAAAAGGTCATTTCTCCGAGTGAACCATTTATTAAACAATGACATTATCTTTTAACGTTCGGCAATTGTTAAAAACCGACAGCACCTTTGGATTCGTCTTGGAAGTATCTAAATGATTTTTTAAAACTATTTTTTAAATCGTTACATGATTCTTGGAAGTTCTGAAACTTTCATAAACAAATATATTAATTTCACACTAATAATAATTTTTTCACACATTTTTTTCAGTTACGTTATGGATACATTTTTTGAGATTGATTTCGTTGATACAATTAAATACCGATTAATCTGCGACGTAGCGTCAAAGATTTGAAAAAACTCAAATTTTCTTCATCTTTTCGATGTAAACTAGCAAGTCATATTAAATGTTTGAGTACTTCCAAAATGCCTTTCACCAAAAATATTACTCCTAACATGCATTACCTGCTGCATTCATTACAGAAAATAATGAATTTTCACGATTTACAGAATTAAAAATTGTTTGAACAAATCCAGATTGTTTAAACAGTTGACAAATATCCCTTAACATTCGTTAATTGTGTCATTCATTTCAGAAAATACTAACTTTTTATGATTTGATTGGAAAAAATTATACAAATAGAAATAATTCACACAATTGAAAAATATGCTAAACAAAAATTAGTACTCTTTAGATTTATCAACTGTATCATTGATCCTGAAAAAAGTGACTTTTTACCATTTACTGAAAAAAATTTTGTGTAGAAAAATAATAATTGTTTTGAAAAATGCCGGAAGGCGAACAAATTGGAGAGGGGGATCGATCCTCAAAAGTCAAAAGTCGAATTTTCGGATTCCCTAGTCGTACATTTGCGTCGACCCATCTATAGATTTCAAATGTTTGTATTTCATTATCAACAAACTAAGCGAACAATTACATTTTTTTAAGGTTTAGCTATTTTTATAAAAAAAAATATTAATTGCACACCAGCTTTAATTATTCAATCAAAATAAACATGTAAACACTTCTGAAGAGCTTTTCATTTATTTAAAAAAATAATTGTTTAAGCCGAGGTTTGAGCGAATAAAGTATTATCAGTTTTTTCTCAAGTTTTTACAACAATTTCCAAACTTATGAAAACATACGTTGCAGACTCGGTAACAACAAAACTGTCTTGTAAAAACTTGCAAAAAGTTACAAAACAATGTTGTTTACAATTTTTCTACGTAATTCGAAACGCTCAGAAAAAAATTTCCTTCAACCAAAAGCTCTGTTTTCCTGGATCTACAAGAAAATTTGGTTGAATTAAACAAATGTTCATTAATTCAAGCAAGTATTTGATTTACCCAACAGAATTTTGTTGTTGAATTAACAAATACGCCATATACTAAACGATTTGGTTAAAATAACCAAAAAATTGAGTTGGGTCAACCAAATATTTTGTTGTCCATATAATAACCAAATTCTATGGTTTAACCAAAAAAAAATTTGTTGATTCAACCAAATCTTTTTCTGAATTCATAAGCATACATTTGCGTCACCCCATCTATGAATTACGAGCGTTTGTATTCGATTATAAACAAACAAAACGTCCAATTAAAAAATCGAAAAACACCTTCGGATTTGCTTTCGAAATATCGCGGAGCAACTTTTTTTAAACCATTGTTTTAAAAAAATTACATCTTTTTTTAACGTTTTGAAATTCCTATAAACAAATATATTAATTGCACTCCAACGTTGAGTATGTAAGCAAAATGAGCAGGTTACCTCTAACAGGCTTTTTTATTTGGTATGGAAAAACAATTTTTTAAACAAATACAATTTTATTAGCATTTTGTAAACTTTTTTCTGCAATTTCCAAATTCATTCAAACAAAAGTTTTTATGGCAAACTCGGTAGCATTGTTTAAAAAGTGGTTATAAAAAAGGCGCGCCTGGATATTGAAAAAAAGTATTTGAATTTAGAAACAAATTGGTTATCTTCATTTCATCCCGTGAAGCGATTCAATCGCTAGAGCGTCGATGAATAAAGTTAATTTTGCAATGCAAAGTAGATGCCCATGTGGCTGCATAAATATTGATATTGACCGTTTCCTTCTCTTCTTAAATAATTCTATTTTAAAAGAGATTTCCCCGATATTTAAATTCAGGCAATGAAATTATTACGAATCTTCAATTCGTGTACGGTTCTCAAATTTTAAAGACTTCCTTGGACTGCAAACATGCTTTCAAACTGTAGAGTATTCGATTCGCTTGCCAACTTAAGCATATCGAGAAGACATTTAACCCTCCTCTGCAACAACTGTTTTCTTCTTTCCGATTCACCTTTCGATTCTCACAGTTCTCAGTTTCGCTTCTATTGCTTTTTCTTACTCCAGCATTGCTGCATCATAATAATATGCAAGAGATACGTGTTTCGACTTAAAAAGAAGCAATCCCATTTGATTCCGAGGCTCGATTGGAAGCCAAAGCTGGAATGCTAAATTTTATTTATCGGAAGTTGAAAGGTATTTATTTAGATCATTCAATATTTTTATTATTTCCAACAGAATTTTATTCTTCCCAGGTAATGGCCCAATACTGCCCACCAGTACAGACAGCCGGTTTTTTCCCCAATACTTGCTGAAGGTTGGCTATATGACTGGGGAAGTACTATTATAGTGGTATAAGAGACGAGGTTTTTATATAACTACCGTGTAAATTTTTTTTTTTCACTTTTGTGTAGAAAAAAATTTCAAGTTCCACCTTCATTCAAATTGTAAATATTCAGAAAAAAATTACATTTGATGTTATTGTAAAAAGTTGTAAGAATGGTATGGAACACCAAAAACCAATAAATGACAGCATATCTAAAGAAATTTTTTTTTGCAATTTTGCAATTCATGAAAAAATAGGCGAGTTCCATCAGCAAAACTTGCAAATTTCCAGAAAAGGTTACATTTTATGCATTTGTGATAAATTTTGTCATTCATAATTTTGAAGTAAAATGAAAGTCTTAAAGTAAAAATATAGCAAAGTTTCTGAAAAATAAATACCATTGGGTAATATTTTTTTTAAATATTATGAATGTTATCACCTTTAAAAACTGCAATCCATTCAAATTGTTTATATATTTAATAAAAATGTAGCTTGATTATGTTCGAATCTTTTGCTTATTCAACATTTAAATAAAGTAAAATAATAATTGATGATTTCATTGACTTTTTTGATCGATTATCGATTTTGTTGAGCTTGACCTTATAGGACAGATTTTTTTCACTTATTTCTAATTGCGTACGTTAAAGTAATGGTGAGAAATCTCGACGATGCGTTAAATTTAAGTATAGGTGTAGGTTCGAATCCGTGTAGAGT
The DNA here is from genome assembly GCA_932195095.1 of Andricus curvator. Lineage (NCBI taxonomy): Eukaryota > Metazoa > Arthropoda > Insecta > Hymenoptera > Cynipidae > Andricus > Andricus curvator. The sequence continues at coordinate 233,025 of CAKNYM010051234.1, read as the reverse complement.
TAGAAATTTTATTTATAATATAATTACTAAATGAGTGATATTTATGTTAATACTAAGCGACTTTATGGAATGAAAAGTTCCAAGAAAAATGTGACTCTAAAATTACTTTATTTATTTAAAACTAGTATATATTTTGTATATTACGTGTCGTATGTACTTGTTTCTAACAATAAAAACATTTTCAAACGTTTTTGTTACAAGCATACAACATATTTTACGGAAATCACAAGTGTCATGCATTGTAGTAGAACAATAATACAAATAAACATTTTCAAGTTACGATAAACAAGTATGCAAATACTAATGTTAATTTTATAAAGGAATTAAAATTACATATATTTATTCTTGAATGTGGAATTGTTTCTAAAATAAACAAACTTTGATGAATGGCTAAAGTTTTTCATAAAACATCATTGGCAACATAAATTCTATAAGACTAGAAGGAAAAAAGGTTTCTTTCAAACTGTAAACGACAAGAATGTGCATTTGTTCATATAATTTCTTTCTGAAATAAACAAAAAATCATAAGTGGCAAAATCTGATCAGAAAACGTCATTAGCAATATAACTACAACAAGATTAGAAGAAGAAACAGTTTATTTTGGACTGTAAACGTCTAAAAAGTGCATTTGTTCATATGATTTGTTTCTAAAATAAAGAAAAATTAATGAATGGCAAATTTTTTTCAGAAAACATCATTGGCAATATACTTCCCACCAGAACATAAGAAAAAACGATTTCTTTTGGAATTTAAAGCCCTGAAATATACATTTGTTTATATAATTTGTTTCTAAAATAAACAAGTATTGATGAATGGAATTTTTTTTTCAAAAACCATCATTGGCAATATAATTCCCATGAGACCAGAAAAAAACAATTTATAGTGGACTGTAAATGTCTGAAATGTGCATTTGTTCATATAATTTGTTTGTAAAACAAACAAATTGATGAATGGCAAAATATGTTCAGAAAACATCATTGGCAATGTAATTCTCATACGACTAAAAAAATCAATTTATTGCATACTGTAAACGCCTAATATGTGTAATTGTTTATATGAATTGTTTCCAAAGTAAACAAAAATTGATAAGTGGTAAAATTTGTTCAGAAAACATCATTGGCAATATAATTGCCATAAGACTAGAAAAAAAATCAATTTAATGTGGGCTGTAAACGCCTAAAGTGTGCATGTGTTTATATAATTTTGTTATAAAATATAAAAATCGATGAATGCCAAAACTTTTCTAGAAAACATCATTGGTAATATAACCACAACAATATTAGCAGGAAAAAAACAATTCCTTTCTGCCTATAAATGTCTGCTATGTACATTTTTTATATAATTTGTTTATAGAATTTATTATTCACATCCGATCTTACATTTTATTGACCAAGTATTATCCTAACAATGAAAGCAAGCAACGTCAGAGTAGAAATATACTCTGAAGATGAATAATTTCGAATGTCGATTATTTGTTTGTACAATTTGTTTATAACAATTAACTATACAAGTGAACATTTGTTTTTCCTTTCATATACCCCTGTGCATCAAATCTCAGTGACGGCATGTATGAGAAAAAAATGTTTAGGTGACAAAAAATGACATTAAAAAAATCGATTTGGGCAAACATGAATTATCTTGCAAATGCTTAAGATTGACGTTTTTGACATTAGCCTTGCGGTAAATATTTTGCCTGCTCAAACACTACCAAAATTATTGTACAATAAGACATTTTTCAAAGGAATAAATATTTTTTTATAGCTATTTTTATTTAATAACGTACGCAACACATTTTGCTTTCTTCCAATTTCAATTATGAGAGGCAAAACTTAATTTTTGATTAAAGAACGCAAATAATGCTCGTATTATTTCATTTGGAGAAGTTAATTCTTGCGGCAGTTTCACAAAAAAAAAAATTAGAGCACGTCACAATTGTAAATTCAATATTTGTCCACATATGGAAAATATAAATGTGAATAACAATTTTTTGAAATGGATGAAAAAATTAAAATTAGTGATTTTATTTTACAAGTGAAGCATCTGACCACATATAGAGTTCACACTGTTTCCCATATTCCCCTTTTTACCCCCTTTTCAAGGAATTCATCAAAAATTTATTTCTTTGTAGTTGAAAATAATTTCCTTAAATGAAAATTCAACTAATTAATTTTTCATTGAGAATTCATATTTTTTGGTTGAAAATTGAACCACTACCTGGTTGAAAGTTGACCGACCTTGTCAAGCATTCATTTTATTAGTTTAACTATTTTTTTTGGAAATTCGTTCTCTCTTGGTTCAAATTAAAGTTTTTAATCTGGAAAAGAACCCATTTAATTATTTGTTAAAAACTGTATTTTGTCCTTCTGGATTAAAAATTCAACAGACTTCTAAAAAAAATTGTCTTTTTGGATAGAAAACTAAACTACTAGGTTTAAAATGCAACTGCTTTTAGTTGATATTTAATCTTTTTGTGTTGAAAATTCATCTCTGTGGGTTGAGAATTTAACTACTTTATTGAAAATTGTTTTTTCTTAAAGTAATCTCCTTTACAAAAATTTGTTAATTTGTTTTGGTTAAAGATTTCACTATTTTGTTAAAAAATCGTTCTTTGTTGGTTGAAAATTGATTATATAAACTGTAGATTTAACTACTCCATTATTGGTTGAATATTGATCATTGTTTGTTGAAAATTCACCAATAAGGCTGGGAATGTATGTATTTTTTATTTGTAAATTTGTATTTTTTGATAGAAAATTAATCTTCTTGACTGAAAATTTAACTGATGAAAGTTAAACTACTTCTTAAAAATTCATTTTATTATTTACAGATCCAACCCAATTTAGTTTGTTTCTCAGAAATAAAATGTTTACGTTTTGGTAGAAAATTAACTTTTTTGTTGAAAAATTACATTTTTGGGATAAAACTGTTTTGTAGATAATAATTGGTCTTTTTCGCTTCAGAATTCCACAATCTTGTTGGAAATTCATGAATTTTGTTAATAATTTCTCTTTTTTGGTAGAAGATTAATCGTCTTGGTAGAAAATTCATGTTTTTGGTTAAAAATTTTAATATTATGTTAAAAATGCATCCATTTTCTTGAGAATTCAACTACTTGTGGTTGAAAGTTAAACTGCTTTGTTAAAAAAAATTTTTTTTTTTAAGATTCACTTCTGAAATAATCTATTTTTGGTTGAAAATTGATCCTCGTTTATAAGTTTAAAAATTAACTAAGGTAAGAGCACCAATTCTTGGAATCTTTCTCTAATTTATTAGATGAAGCGACCGTTAAGCTTATTTTGATGTAATTAATTTTATTCTGCGATCAATTTTACCTATAATGCATGTATTAGTGATACAATGCTCGGTTTTTGGCATTCCAATAATTGCGCTAAAGTGCTAAGAATGGGTATTCTTATCCTATTTGGTAAAAATGCATGTATTTTCTGAAAATTCGTCTTTTTGGGTAGAAAATTAATCTTCTTTGTTGAAAATTCATATATTTGGTTGATCATTCCACTATTTTGGTAAAAATTCTTCTTTTTCTTTGAATTTAACTGTTTGAAATTGTTGGTTGTGAAAGTTATTTTTAAACTGGAAATTCAACTATTCCATTTTTGATTGAAAACAGATCTTTTTTAGTTGAAATTTACACTATTTGGTTGAAAATTTATGTGGCTATTCACTTCGCACTGGAAAGGTACCATCTGAATAAAATTTAAAACATGTTAAAAAAGTATGAAATACAGGAGAAATGGCTTTAATTTGGAATGTAGTATTTTCCCCACTTCTTCATCATTTATCAATCATATGACTTCAAAAATTCTTCATCCACCTCGTACTGGTTTCCTTTACATTAATTTTATTTGAAAGAATTTACCCTCCTATTTTCGTGAAAAACACCCTATTTCCCCTGTTTTGAGAGTTAGAATTTAAGACTGTGAAGTCTGTTCAAATATTATGTTCAAATATTATGCAGAGGGCCCCAAGCTCTTTTCGCTCCATATACGGGTCCAAAAAACATTGACTTCCTATCCCGTTGGAGCGGTATACCGCACAGAAAACCGAAGGGTTGAATTAAACACTCATTTCAGGGAACAATATACCTGCAAAAAAATTACCCGTGGTAGTGTGAATGCTACACTGCAACGATCAAATTTCCTCATTATCTCCATGCCACGAGTCCGAAACATACTCGAATTACAACCAAGGTAAATTAAACACCGTTATAATTCAACCTGCAATAAAATTCATCCCTACGTTTTTATTGTGCGAGCTAAAAGAACTTGGACTGCTCTGCAGTGGAGCCGTCGATATCTGAACAACGTCCAAACAGATATGAAGATATAGAGGATTAAATGCTACTTAGCGTCGAGAGATAAATATCCAAGCCATCATCCAGACATTAAAGTGAATCTTGTGACGTCGGAATACAATTTCCCATCAAGTTTGAGCAATTAGCCTTATCGCGTTATTAATATCAAGCCAACTAAGTCGTTAGTCTGGATGAGAGCAATTCTCACTTTCGAGTCAGTCGAAGCCATCTTACTTTGCTCTCTGTGAGAATCCAGATTCCAGTTTAGGGTTCTATGCTGAACCACGACAAGCACAGGGACCATGCTCACCAGTGGCGAATTAGTAGATAATTCCTTCTCTCACACCACTTTGCCGCCCTCAGCAGCTTCACGAGGTGGCATCTCGTTACTCTTGAAGCGAAATCTCCAGCCACCCTCAGCGCACTATCCTTTGCTAACTATTCCTCCCTGAAGGTAGGTGAGGCAACATAACGCTTAGCCTATTCAATGTAACCATGCCATGACGAATAATTAATATTGCGGCTGTTTGCACGAGTAATCACAACCTTCCGGAACCGCAACTTGGTTCTCGATCGTCTGGAGATACGAGTGGCATCAGTAAAGACGTCTTACTGTTCTCTGATCTTTGGAAATGTTGCGAACATATTAGAATGCATTCGGCGTGCAACATAAATTACACTTGTTAACAAAATGCACTGAGGGAAATAATTTTTCATAAACTGCTTTTCAATTTTGGAAAAACTTATCATAGGGAAAATTTGCTGTAGTGAAACTTTTATATAGCATCTTGCAAAGTTTTATATATTTTTTCATAAATTCAGAATTTTTAATACAAAAAGTTTTTTTCATGTGGTGTTCATTATCAGGTGTTCCTTATTTTACCTATTTTGGAAATTGTTTCAATTCTTTATCGCTACAGATGAACTATAGCAATTTTAGAAAAAGAATAATAATTTTTCGTTCATTAAACGATTCCGTTGGTGATTTGTGCACTACATTTGTTGATAACAATAAAGTTGATCAATATTCAAATTATTTATATTCTCTTAGTGCCCTTGCATGAATAAATGTAGAATTTTTTTGACAATAAGGGTTATATTATTTCGATGCACTTTTCAAAATTTCAATCAAACAACGGTTTTTTGTTTAACTATGCAGAAAACAATCTGAAAAATGCTCAAAGTTCCAGCATTGAACGTTTGCTAGATACACCAGAGAAAAGATATCTCTTTTTGAACAATTGGGAGTTTGAAAATGGATGCTTATTCAAGACGAATGATAATTCTTAAATTCTATTTATACCACTGGAGTTGCTTTGAAAATGCATTCAAATTGAATTCTAATAAATTTAACAAACATGTCAGCAATTATTCAAATTTAATTTTATGGATCAAAAACTGATATTGACCTCAACAAAATTTACTATCTAATATGTCGAAACCCAAAATTCAGGTAATTCAAAAGAGTTCTAGTGAATTCAATGGAATCAAAAGAAAATCAAGAAACTTTAAGGAAATTCTTGTGAATAATTGAAACTCTGTATCTCTTTTTGTAAAAAAAATCTACATCTCTTTACAGCCGAATTTGTGATGTAAAAAAAATTAACTGATTGAATCTCAATAGCCAGACGTGTAGGCAAAAAAATGTAGGTCAGAATTGAAACATTAATATGGGCGCGATTAATACTTCTGTATGCTCTGAGAGGTCTGCGAGATGTATTTTGTATAGTATAAGTAAGTATACCATTAAGCCATTTCCCTTTCAGGGTAGGCGTGACACTACCCGATTTGGGTAGTGTTTCTAGGTGGATAGTTTCTTGTAGTAAATAACTACAAGTTGGGCTCACCACACCCACGATGTTCCAACAGTACGCAGTATTCTCGAATGGTCACCGATCCAAGTACTAACCGCGCCCAACGCTGCTTAACTTCAGTGATTTAACGAGAACTGGTTTTTTCAGCGTGGTATGGGCGTTGGCATAGAAGGTATAGAATGTTGTATAGAAGGTAAAAAAGCCCCCTGATTACGGATATCTTGGTTACTTTCTCAAAATCTTGGTAAGCTTTTGTTCAAACAATTATTTTAACAATTTTATTGCAGCTTGCAATTTACAGCGTTGCAAACAAATGATTTTTTTAAACAAAGTTGATATATTTGCACAGCAAGATCTCTTAAAAGCAAACATAAATCTTTTGATTGATTGAAAACTTCTTTCCGTAAATTGTTGTTAAAATATTGTTATTTTCAAGAGAAAATCGTCTTGACTTTTCACTAGTTAATAAAAAATTATCCAGGCCAAACATCATCATAATTTTCCCTAAGACTTTTGAAAACCTATTCCTACCATTATTAACATTGATTATTCTTCATAAACTCTCTTGCTTGATTGTTTATAACAATTGTTATGACTGAAAAGCCTTAATTAGAATAACTGATTTTTTGTCAAGAATTTGATTAATGTTTAAAACAAGATAAAACTTTTGACTTCTCCGACATTTTCTCGTACGACGAGCCATTATTTATTCACAGCCTTTTGAATTATATACATTTTGTCCATCCACGTTCCCTTGAATAAATACAATTTTCCATGGAAAACTAGAAAAATGTGAGACCTTACAAACATTGTCAAATAGGAAACAGAATTATGTTAAAAAGTAACACATGAGGACCCTGAGTATGCATAACACAGTCCTGCTAGGTTCAGTAACAGAAATTAAAGAAGGTGAATTTTGTAGATTTTTTTACGCTAAAAACGAATCCGGCTGTAGAATTTGTCTAGCACGTCAGGTTTTCAAATAATTTTAGGTTGAATGGTCAAAAAGTAGCCATTATGGCTAAAGTTATTTTATTGCAAGGGAACAGATGTTTTTATTTCCGAAAACGGAATCGTATAGTACTAGTCTTCAGCTTTAAAATCCATCTTCGATTGCCACTGTACAATTTTTTAGCTGAAATATGCAAGCTTGGCCATTATTGGACAATTATGATCATTTGATGTCATTTTTACTGGCTGAATCATAATCATCATCATTAATTAATTTTGAGAGAAAGATGGATATTTTTCAGATTACTGGTCCAGTAATCTGAAAAATCTCCATCTTTCTCTCAAATTACTTCACCCCGGTCGACAAACTATCATCTCTTAATTATGAATTGATTTTGTCTTCACTGGCTAGATCATCATCATCATCTGATCTTGCTTCCACTGGAAAATTAGGAAAATATACAATCTTGAAAAATTTTGAAAATCAAAAACAGAAGTCAGCTAAATAGTAGCGCTTGAGGACCCTAAATATGCATAAGTAACTAATAGCCTATTGATTTATTATAATTCTAAGATTGTTCGCTCAGAAAAATATTTGTTTGAATCAAATTATTTCTTGGATGTATGGTCAAGCATATGTTTTATTGAATTTATCATACATTTGTTCGATTTAAATAAAATGTATTTCATTCAAACACACAATTGTTCAACTTAAACAAATTCTATCTTTGATATAAGGTCGAACCAACGTTTTTTTGATTCCAACAAACATTTTCTGTCCTGTTAAAAATTTTTCAAAATGACCATCTTGTTTTTTCAGTAGACTTGAATGTTACACCATCGCATCGCGTCGTTTCATTAAACTTTTCTATTTTTGAAGTGAAACTTTTCCAGTAATTAATTAAATTTCACCAACTTTAATTGATAGAGCATAAAAGCTTGAAAACTAAAATGTACTTCATTAGGCACTTAAGCTTATCCTTTTTAGTCTCGTGACATTTTCTCGTATGGCGAGCCACTATTCATACAACGCCTTATGAATCATATACATATAATTAATTTTAAATTAAAATTATAGACATTTCGAAGAATATAAATACATTATTGCAAAGTATCATATCACGTATTATGAAGTTACACTTAAAGAGATTAAATAGATTTTTTTACTGAAAAATTTGATTTCTGTAAAAAAAAAATCACTGTCATTGTCGCCGTTTAAAATTGAAGAATTTGAAATATTGTGAACTTTAAACTTTATTTATTCTGATAACTTTGAAAATTATATGATTTCAAAAGTAATGAACTGAAACTTGATGCGTTAAAAGTTAAACCCATACTTCGTTTAAAAATTGAAGCTTTCTCAAAATAAGATCTTGAAACTAAGTCGTGAAAAAAGATTAATTTTCACATTATGTCGCATGGTTTTTACAATGAATCATTTTAATCTGAAGTGCAAAATTCGCAAGACAAAAAACACACACAAAGTGAGCGGAAAAGCTTGAATGTGTACAAAGTGAATGAATGAATTAGAAGATTATTATTATTAACTAGCAATATTATACGCGCGCTAAAACGCGTGGTAAACATTGCATTGTCAATTACTACTATGCAAATATAAAACAAGATTATTATGATTCCAAATTGAAAATTGTACAGTTTATTGACTAAAAAAAATTAATTTGAGAGGCATGGTTTCATTTTTCAAGCAATTTTTTTTTATTTTTCTAAAGATTAATGTAGAAAGGGTCTTGGAAAATAAGAAATCTACCTCAAAAATATTCAGTTTCTAACGATTTTTTATTATTTTGAATTTCTTGAAACGCTTTCACACTCTTCTAAATCCTTTTGAATTCTTTTAACTTCTTTGAAATCTTCTTAATTCCTCTGAATTGTCAGATATATCTGGATTCATCTTTATTCGATGAACTATTTGAATTCATTGAATTCATGGAATTTCCAGAATATTGAGAACTCCATGAATTCCAAGTATGTACTTGAAAAAAATGCAACGAATTCATAGAAATTTATAAAAATTTAAGGAATTCAAGCAATTCTATGAATTCAGGGAATTCAGAAGATTTGAAGAAATTCAGAGTATATAGAGAATTCCTGGAATTTCAGGAATATAGAATATTCAGGCAATTCAGAGAAATCCAAATATTCTAGGATATCAGAGAACTCTGAGAATACAAGGAATTCAGAATATATTCAATGAATTCTGTGAATTCAGAGAAATCAAGGATTTCACAGAATTCAAGGAATTCAGAGATTCACAGGACTTTGAAAAATCATCCAAATTTTAATTTCTCTAAACATAAAACTCTTAATTTTGACAGAAGAAATGAAATTTTTTTTATCCATGTAAGCTATGAATTTTTCATTTTAAAAGCTATGAATTTGTATTATACCATTTCTGAACAATTTAAATTTTGAAAATTTCAATTTTAAACGCTGAGCATTTGAAAATGGTTCATTTTTAAGTTGTAAAATTGATTTTTTTCAGAAATGTAATATCGCTTAATATTACTTAATATAAAATAATCATCAAATAATACTAATATTAATTGATGATATAGTTTAATATTGAAGACAATATGAATTATTTAACTAATCGTTGGTTTTAATTATTTTTTATCTATAAAATATAATTATTTTCAAACGATACAATTTGGAAAGATTTGAAAATGAAACAAAACCATTTTCAGCGTATCGATATATATATATATATATATATATATATATATATATATATCACATTCTGATAAAAAACCATTCTAATTAAATTGAATTGTTAATTTAAAAATATAAATTTTCAACAGAAAATGGAATAGTTAAATTTCCAGTTGAAAACATTTATTTTAAATGAAAATAAAAATGAATTTGCAATAAAATAGGTACATTTTTGAATAAAATTATAAAAATTTTTCACCAGGGAAAAAAAATTGCAACACAGTATAGTTCACCTTTAAACCAAGTAATTGAATATTTAACAAAGAAGATTAATTTTGTAACTTTTCGCTGAAAAACAATTGTTTAGGCAATACGAAATGATTTCAAAAATCAATAAATGTTAGTAAAATATCAAATAAATAACCAAATAGCGAAAAAAGCTTGTTTCTCTAAAGTTCTCGATTTACAAGATACACTTAAACACAATAAAATTGTTTAAACTATTCGAAAATTACGTTATTTGAAATACATTGGGTCTTCATATTTATTTGAAAAGTCGTCTAATATATAAAAGGCCATCTTTTTGCAATTCCTCGCCTAAAATCAATTAAGCGTATTGAGCGTATTAAGCATTTAAAGATGAAAAATAATCAATTTTACAACTTAAAAGTGGACCATTCTCTAATTTGGAGAGTCTAGTCTACAATTTGAAATGCACAGAAAAAAAGTTTTAAATTTTCGACACAATATCAAAATTAGAAATTTTGGAATAAAAATTTAGAATTAATAATTTAATATAGATTTAAAATTTAACTATTTCACTCTGTAATAACTTTTAAATGAAATTCTGCACAATTGAAACATTCTCAGAAAGCATTAAAACCTGAATATTTTTTAAGGAATTTTCCAGCTTTCCAAGCCCCTTTCCAAATTAATCTCCAAAAAAAATTAATAATTTTCAAAAGTGAATATTTTAAATTAATACCTTTCAAATTGCATTTTTTTAGAAGTGATTTATTCTTCAAAGTTTTCTATTTGGAATTGTTTTAATTTTTATTTAAAAATTAATTATTTAACTAAGCATTAATTTTAATGATTTTTTTTGAGTAGAAATACATAATTATTTCTAAACGATAAAATTGTAGAAGATTTAAAAATGAAACCAAACGATTTCCGATGTTTCGATGCATGCCTTCAATTTAAAAATTTGGAATTTTAAACGATTCCAGTTCCAAATAATTCAATTTTGAAAATGCCCAGCTGAAAACTGATCAAGGAGTAAGATTTAAAAATATTACATTGATAGTTTTTAAAGATTGAAATGAGGAAAGTCAAACAACTTTTATCATTTTTAAATTCATTATCACTTTTTTATATAATAAACTAAGAAGTTCAAAGATTCTACCCTTGCTTGAAATTAAAAATTGTAATTATAATATATTTTAGCAATTAAATTATTTTGACTAAAACTAATACTAGAAATCAACAAGAAGACAATATATATTTATTTCAAAAATTATCATTCTCATTTTGTTATACAATTTCGGAGATTTAAATTGATTCTAAATAATTGCATACATTATTAATTAGATATTATTTCATTTTACACATTTGTATTTCTAAACTTTAAATATTCAATCGAACCATTTCAAAGAGACAGGAATAAAAAAACAAAAGCATTTCTGCGAACTAACTTCATAGTGCCAACGCAACCAACTTCATACTGCGAACAGAAACGACTTCATACTGCGAACAGAACCAACTTCTTTTAAATAATTTTTTTCTGAAAAAAAATCTTCTCCTTTTGCTACGCTGGGAATCGAACCACAGAACTACTGATTTCCGGTCAGATGCTTTCCCATTAAGCCACTAGAAAGATCGAGAGAAGAAACTTTTTTCAGAAATACACGCATTCTTTGCTAGATGGTACAAATCAAATTTTTCAAGGAATCTGTATTATCATTAGAGAGTAACAGGGAATATTTAACGTCTTTTCAGACTAGATGGAGCTATAAGAGAAAAATTATTTTAAATAATTTTTTTGTAAAAAAAGATAGCAAAATAACACGAGTATTTCTCAAAGAAGTTTCTTCTCTCGATTTCTCTAGTAGCTTAATGGGAAAGCACCTGACCTGAAATCAGTAGTTCTGTGGTTCGATTCCCAGCGGAGCGAAAGGAGAAGATCTTTTTTCAGAAAAAATTATTTAAAATAATTTTTCTTCCATAGTCTGAAAAGACGTTCAATGTTTTCTGATGTTATTCTCTAATAATAATACTGATTCCTTGAAGAACCAACTTCATAGTGCACAAAGCACTATATAAAATGTTTAAAACTATGGCTACTTCTTTCAAGATTACAAACTCAATACAACCATTTGGCAGCCGATTTTTCATTTTGAACATTCCTTTACAAAATGTATAAAATTATTATAAGGATATTGCGTGTTGAAAATTGACTGAATTTATGGATCTTGCAATATTGAAAACACGAAAGAGTTTGCCACTCGAGTGGAATATCACCCCAGCGAACGTCAAACCCCCGCATTTTACAGATTTTCAAGGGCTGACTTCAATTAGGTTTGAAGACGTAAAAAAACTCGCCGTCGCCGACGGCGGCAAAGTTACTCTGCCTTTTACTTCCGCAGGAAGTAACTACGATTTTATAATGGAATTACGAATTTCACGCGCAGTTAAAGCTACTTGAATCATACGTACAGATATACTCTATGTAAACAGAGTACTCTACTCTTAACAGACAAGTTTTGCTAACTTTGTTCTAAAGTTCTGAACGCTTTTAAGTTTTCCAACTAAGATTCTGAATACACAAAATTCAAATTTCACATTATTCATGGATTTCTGAATATTTAAATTCAGACAAGGGTGTAAATATTTAAAAATCAAGTTTATTGTTATCGAAGCACGAAGTATATAAAGGCCATTAAGTCATTAAATGATACCGCACGGAAAAAATGTATCCGTAAAAAAGTCACGAACTAGTTGCTAGGTCTCGGATATGAGAAAAATTCATCGGATATTGATAAATTTTCGTAAATAATAATTTGCGAACTTTGACAAAGAATTGACGAACTCGATGCGAAAATTCTAAAACGGTTTATCGCTTTTTTTTACGTGAATACTTACAAAAATATTACGAGTGACTGGGAAAAGATTGTCAGAGCACTCACGAGCTTGCCCGATAAATCTGGGAACTGGAAAGTAGGTTCGCCCGTACGTGGCCCGCACACACGCTCGCCCAAACCCGCAGTGCGTGTGTGCGCTCGTATGTGCGCTTCGAGCTCGTCAGACGAGTGGCTAGACGTTTTATAATACCTATTTTGTTTGGCCTTGATGGCTGCGCGTGTTTACGCACTGCTGGTTTATGTTTGGAAACTGGTGAGTCAGCAGTCTTTGAGGGTTCGAATCTTCTGAGATGCTAAGTTATAATAGTATATTATGCGCCGAGGCGCATAATGAGGGTCTTTACGCGACAAGCGGCAATGCTCGTAGGACGATCGAAGCCGAGGCGAAGCCGAGGCGAGATAAGTCCTACGAGCATTGTAAGCGAGTCACGTGAAGTCCCGAATTGTGCTCATTGGCGCATATATTATTTTATGTGGCGACGGTGCATTTACAAGTTTTGCTGCGACAGCGCACAGTATCGTAATGTAGTACATTACGATACAGCGGAGTGTAATGTGAAGAGTGATCGTCCGCAGTATCGTAATGTACAACATTACGATACTCTACGCTGTCGCATAAAAACGCGTTAATGCACCGGAGTCACATAAATTAATATAAATTAAATTGCACAAATAAAATGTTTCCTTTTTATATTTCAGTCTGAAATTTTCAGGAACTGTTCGTAGGAAATTTGAACTGTTCGTAAAAAACTTCGAAATTTATCCATACATTTCTCATAGAAATAAGGATGTAATGTTTCATTGTTTCATCTCGTATCCGAGTTCGTGACTTTTTCACGAATAAATTTTTTCCGTGCAGAGTGGCCAATATTCTTATAGTTTTCATCTCCCAGCTTTCTTACGGTTCTCCCGGTAGAAAATTCGTGATTTCTCCCAGTTTTGAACACAGAAAATCTGATGGTTCACTAAATTTGCGGCTAAAATAAAATTTGGTTATTTTTTAGAACTTGAACTCCAATAGATTCACGAATAAATTTTTTCCATGCAGAGTGGCCAATATTCTTATAGTTTTCATCTCCCAGCTTTCTTACGGTTCTCCCGGTAGAAAATTCGTGATTTCTCCCAGTTTTGAACACAGAAAATCTTACGGTTCACTAAAGTTGCGGCTAAAATAAAATTTGGTTATTTATTAGAACTTGAACTCCGATAGAAACCTGTGGAGACACAGAAGGGTTCCTTTGGAGACCCTAATAGAACAACATGAAGGCACATCAACAACCCAACCACTTGTCAAGTGGGGTTGGTAAGTTAAGGATTTACAGTATTTGTCGAGCGATGACTTAAGACGAAATTTTTCTTGCATATGAATACGCCTTTATGTTTAGAAATTCACTTCATAACCTGCGAATGATATTCAGAAAGTCATTATATGTATTTTAATTGCGATAATATTTTGTACTTTAATTTTCTTCATTAAATTATGTCAGTCAGAGTTCCATTACAGGTGAAAAACGAAAAATAGGTTCTAACAAAAAGTCTCTATTAAAATTGAGTTCCTTTGCAGGTCCAAATGGAGTCTCCTTTGGAACCAATTCATCGTTTTGGGCTCCTTTTGAGCAAGAGGGGTTCCTTTTTCGCAGCTGCTAAGGAACCAAAAATGTGTTCTAATAGAAACCCACAGTTTTTTTACGCATGATCAATTGCAGAAGTCGATGAGCATCAGCGAAACTTTTTGCGAGAAGTCTATTGACTTTGAATCATATAAAAAGTAGGATAGGAAAATTCTTGTGTCTAATAGAGAAAAATACAGATATGTGTTTTATTATATAACTAGCACTGAATGCAGGCGTCCACGCCTCTGGGTTTTTATTTCCTACAATTGAAAATATAAAAAAAATGAAAAATCTATTATCAAAATATTAGGTTTCAGGAATTTCTAAAATAATTATTAATAATTTCCAATTTAAAGTAATTAAAATTTATTATAAAAAATATCTTGAACAATATTGAACTGAAATCGTTCCAATTCCAGCTATTTTAGGTCATATAACATTTGGAAAAAGAACAATATTTCGAATGGAATGAAAAGAAAATGAAATTGTATCTAAAATTGAAAATTTTCAAAACTGAAACTCTAAAAATTAAAAAATTTCAGGCTAAAATTTTGAAAATTATACAATTTTATTAGGAAGGAATTGATTTGTATCACTTCTGAATCAAAGCGTTCGAAATTGAACAATTTTATGTTGAATTGAATACCCTCGAAATTGAATGATTTCAGATTAGAATTTTGAAAATAGGACAATATCCAAATATTAAAATTTGAAAATTTTCATGTTCAAATTTTGGAAATTTGTTTCATTCAAAATTCAGGGAAATGAAAATTGTATTATATCTAATTGTATTTTTTTCACCAAAAGGAAGAAACTCATGGGGTTGTGCTTGAAAAATTCAAAAATCAACATTTTTATCGGGCTCCCTAGTGCGCCTAAATCGTGAATATAATAAAATTTATTAATGTACCCTTTGTCACAGAAGTAATTTGTGAAAATAATCGAATATAAAAGTGATTGGAAGTTTTGATTCTTTGTAAGGGTGATTTGTAAGGGCGGTTATACGGGTACTTATTTCCTGGGGTTGATTTTCTTTCGCGTGAGGGGTGAGTTTCTCGACTTCTTTCTACCAGAGACCCGCCCTTCATAGCGTGTACATACATATTTCGCACGGTCACTTTAGGTTGAATTGCGGTTTGTATTTTTTCCTCTGTTCCAAAAACAATTAAAACTTTTATTTCATGAAAATACGAAGCTTATATTTTTGTCATACTGTAATTAAAAGTAAATTTGTATTGCTGCGAGTTAATTCCACTTTTTAATTATTCTAATTTTTACCAGTTCTGGACAATCACATTATTATTTTGATTTTAGTCCATGGACTTATTCTTTTTTATAAAAAATAATACAGTTTTCTAGTCCCATTAGTAACCTTTCAACATATGATTTAATTCAAATCATTCGCCTATATAAAATGTGGTTATAGCTTGAATTGTAGATAATGTTTTTTAAATTCTGCGTGAAATTCTAAAAATTGAAGGAATTTTAAAAAATGTGACAAATCATTTCTGAGAAAAGAGATATTTGAAGGGAAGTATATAAAGCCCTTTTCAAACAACTCTTTCATCTTGCGGTGGATTATTATGTATGATTTCAATTCCTATTTTTCACATATTATTGTTTTCGTTGTCAACTTTACGTGTTATTTCAGAGCCTACTTTGACATATGACTTGATTTTAAAAACATAGACAACGAATCGTGAAAGATGGAATGTGATATGTGAAATGTAAAGTTATATACCTAATCTACTTCCAGGAAACGTTAATTTTCAATTTTAATATTATTCACTTTTTTACTTCTCAATTCCTAAATTTCGCAAATTTTGGCAATTGTTAGAAATATGAAATTATTTATATTTAATTTGAAATTATACAATTCGAAAAGTCATAATTTAAATCCTTACATTAACATTTTTTTAGAGTGATTAACTCATAAGTCAAGTAGATACGGACGTCATAGTCTGAAGTATAAGTCAAGTAGATACGGACGTCATAGTGAGACGTAGCACAAACATTAAGTAGAAACGATATGGCTTACAAGACTGTTCATATATTTTTTAAATTGAAATTAGGAGCCATCCATAAATTACGTAAAACATTTTTGCCCATTTTTACCTCTTTCCTCCTCCCTGTAACAATTTGTAACAAAAAAATAAACTTTCTACTCAATGGTCGAATCCTCAAAAAAACAAAAATTAACTTTAACAAAAAAGTTGCATCATTAACAAAATAATTGAATTTTTTATAATAAATTTTAATTTTCAACAAAAAACAGATGGACTTTTAATGCAAAAGGACGAATTTGTTGTCCAAATATGTGAATAT
The DNA here is from genome assembly GCA_932195095.1 of Andricus curvator. Taxonomy (NCBI): domain Eukaryota; kingdom Metazoa; phylum Arthropoda; class Insecta; order Hymenoptera; family Cynipidae; genus Andricus; species Andricus curvator. Next base: position 216,200 of record CAKNYM010051234.1, on the reverse strand, counting down.
TCAACAAGGCAGGTAAATTTTCGACAAAGAAGAAAACTTTTTAACAGAAGATGAATGTTCAACCAAATAGTCAAATTTTCAAAGAAAAAAAGATCGAATTTCAACCAAAAACAGTTGAATTTTCAACCCGATAAGTTGAATTTTCAACAAAAAATATAATACTTGATATTTTAATGAAGAAAAACGAATTTTCAACAATGAGTTAAATGCTCAACCAAAGATATGAATGTTCGACCAGAGTGATGAATTTGCAATCGAAGAAATAAATTTGTAACAAAGTAGTTCAACTTTTGATAAAAAGACAAATTTTCAACCAAAAACATGAATTTTCTACAAGGCAGTTGAATTTTCAACCCACAAATGTTAATTTTCTACCAAAAAGGCGAATTTTGAACAAAAGAGTTCATATTTGAACAAAGACATGAATTTTCAACGGAAATGATGAATCTTCAAAAAAAAAAGGCAAATTTTCAAGAAAATATTTGAATCTTCAAAAAAAACCATTTAATTTTAAACCAAGCAGTTGTATTTATTAACAAAAAAAAAGAGAAAACGTCAACCAAGAAATATTATTTTTCTACCAAAAAATACGAATATTCAACCAAAAAATATTAATTATAACCAAAAATGAAAAGTCACATGTTCAGTTAAAAAAAAAATCATTTTTAACAAAAAAGAAAAAGTAGTTAAACCTTCAACCAACGTGATGCAATAGTAGATACTTCAACTAAAATATTGATTTTCAACATAAAGTTAATTTTTTACGAAAATAGTTCAATTTTCAACCCAAAGAGAGGAATTTTTAACCAAACAGTTGAATTTTCAACCGAAAAGGATGACTTTCGAACAAAATTGTTGAATTTGCAACCAAATAATAAAACCTGTAACTAAAACTATATTCGTCAGGAGAAAGCGACTGAAAAAAAGAAATACAAATAGAAATACCTGAAGAATAAATTACTAACAAGTATATTATGTCACGGTGGCCGCAAACTTTATTTTGGAAATTCCCTAACTTTCCCTGACCGATTTCTTATTATACCTGAACATTAATATTCATAGACCAGAATTTTAAACTTGTAACCTTTTCAATATAGAAGCTTTCATAAATAGAATAAAACCATTTCAAATTTAAATAAAGTGCCTTTGATGAAAATTTCCTGACTTTTGCAAGATTTTTATTATAATCCCTGACATTCCCTGACCAATAACATTCTCTGACTTTTCCCAGATTTCCAGTTTTTTCCTCACCTAAGGCCACACTGTAAAATCAATTTTTTTTTATGCAAAAAAAATCATCTACGCAACGAGGCTTGAACCGAAAATCTTCCGCTTACCTGACTTTATTCAAGTCTCATGTCTAGGCTCACTGAAAATATTTGTTTGATTTTCAATTAATTTTAATTAACATTAGCTCATTTCATTCCTCATTTTATTTATAACATTTCTATTTATAACGTTTTTATTTATTAAAATTTTATTTATATTTAATTCAATTTGAATTTGCAAAGTGAATAATTAAAAATAACTTTACTACTTTCTAAATAAAACAATGTCCATAAAAGCGTTACAAATAGAAAGAATCGTTCATGGAATGGAATAAGCCATTATTATTTGAAATTAAATGAAAATTACGACTTTTTTAGAAATATTTCCCCGAACACTTGGGGAAACCCAAGTTACTAATATTTCATAAATTGTTCTATGTTTCATAAACTACGTGTCAATTTAGGTCAAAAAATTCAAAGCATGAATAAAAAAAAATATTCAAAAAGTAATTTTAATTCCCAAAATCAAAATTTTTTCATTTAGAAAAAAATAACTCTGTTGCGATGATTTAAAAAATAGTTGGTGGATAGTCCAGCTTTTCAGGATGAATTTGAAATCCATTCATTGAATATAATTGATAAATATCTAAAGTCTCACCGAATAGAATTCAAGTGACATGGTATGGAAAATTTTCATTTTTGTCGACTAAAAATGTATAGAGTAGGAAGAATATAAAATTGTCTTCCTTCACATTCAGGACGCGGAAGGAGAATAAATAGAAATGAAATTTGAAGCGAGTTTTATTTAGGGGAATTTAGGTTTAAAGAATAGATTGTGATAATGCAATATTTCGTATAATTGATTCCTTCGGTCGAATAAGATTTTCATTTAGCTACAGTAAATAATGTAGTAAATTGTTAAGTTACTTTTCCACCAACGTCAAAAGCGAACAAATACTAATAATTCATGAGAAATCCAACCAAACTAAAAAGACTTTATGGTTTTATTGTACTATTTTCAACTAAAAATGTATGCATTATTTTGACTAGTTATACCTGGATTTCAAAAAGAATTATAATGAAGTATAATTCTGTCTTGGAACATTCGAAAAGACTTACAATTTTGACTTGGAACGGGGAATTTTCGAAAAGAATTATGATTCACGATTAAAACAAAAATTACGTACCTTTTCAGAAAATGAAAAACAATAATGTTTTAGACCGAAGGTGAATTAAAACGCTATAATTATAAACCATAACTATACATACTGTACAACTATACAACTATCCGATAAACTTTGAATTATTTAAAAAAATTATGAATGCTATAATTTTTTGATAAGACGTGTATTTTTTTAATTATAGCGTTTCAATTCACCTTTGGATATAAATTATCTTCATGCATACTGTATAGGTTCATATTTTTTATCCAGCATAAGTCGAAATTACTGCTTCTTAAATGCCGAATTTATTTTGAAAGAGGAGTTAGTTAAATCGCAGTTCTCATTTGTTCTTTCCTTTGTTTTATAAATAGCTTTCTAAACTATATAGTGCTCTTTAAAGACAATGATTCTTATCTTATCATAAACGCACTATTATTTTCTCATCAATCAGTTACTAAGAGCGTCAAGGACATCAACAAAGGATTACATCTAACTGTAAACATGGATTATATCTACACTAGAAAAATACTGTTTAAACCAACAAGAATTTTGGTTAATTGAACCAGGATAGAATGTTAAATATGATATTACTATCAATTCTGGTTACAAGTGTCAAAATTTTATAGTTCACATTTTTCTGGTTGAACTTACCATAACTTCCGGTAAATTCAACCAGAATTTCTCGCAAGATTAACCAGAAGTCTTTACGAGGCAGTTTTCTGGTAGCTTAGGAATAAAACATTTTGGTCCAGACCATAAATTCTGGTCAACTTTACCAGATGTTTTGGCAGGTTCGACCAGATGTTCTGGTAAGCTCAACCAGCTATTTTGGTAGACATCGGTTTTCGGCTATCGAATTTCGATACTTTTCTACCTTCGTGAACTATTCCTAGCCCCTCTGAAATTACATTGACTGCAACCCAAAGAAAATAATATAACAAATGTTTCCGAAAATAAAGTGTAGCAACTATATTCGACTATATTCCCCTTTGCTTTGCTGAAATTTCGTCTTTTTGTATGTGAATATGTTGATAAATGGCGATTGATACAACACTTGAGACAGAAGTAGCATATTTTTAATTCATTCTGTTTCTAAAAATCTTCTTTCGAAAATGTACTTTTTTTATTTATTGTCTACAATTTCACTCGGAGAAATGTCCTCCTGTGTCAAAAGGATGAATTTAAGACAAATGAAATTCCCTCTTGAATTTAAGGTTGAAAGGATTTTCATTTGTCTCAAAAATAATCATTTTGCAGCAAACATTATACATTTTCGACAAACTTCATCAAGTCTTGCATCCAAATAATTCTGTTTTTATAAAGAAAATGTTCAGTTGAATAAAAAAAACAGGTAAGAGGATGTTGCTTTTGTTTCAAGACAACTTTTCCTCTGAGTGGTTAATAATTTCAAAAATATTTGTCAAAGACACCCGAAAAATATGCGCACAGTTTGGAAGTATCCCTGTTCCAATGGCGTGTAGACAGATTACGCGCAGCTTTTTCTTATAATACAACCAAACTGACTTATATAACTGAAAATACGTTGAAGTCCAGCAACACGACATGAGACAAAAGACAGATTTCTGGAAACCGATACAAGATCACGACACTTCTGTTACGAGAAATAGCCAGAATAGTTTTAACAAGAAAAAAATTACATGAAAGGTAATTAACTATAATTTTCTAGTCATATTAACCATAATTTCTTATTAAAATAACTGGCAATTCTCCAACCAGACGAGTTTAGAAACTTTAACTACAACTTTTTAATTAATGTATATTCTTACAGTGTGGCGTTGAAAGTCTAATGATAATAATTAATTTTGAAGCCTAAATTTTCTTCTGCAACTGTTAACTGATGTCCTTTATTGTATCATCTCGATGTCCGAAGATTGTCAAAAGTAGCAGCAATTACACATATTGGATAATGATGGCTCATAGTTGATTTGCTATTGCAAAACCACATCATCTCTAGTGATGCGTGAATCTGGTCCACTATTCGCAAATCTGATGATCATCGCCACAAAAATCTTGTAGGATTCCACCTATATAATCTATTCTATTTTTAATTTGAATTCAAATTGTACGCTTGTGTGATTGAATGATTGGTATCGTATCATGTTCTATCCAACGTCTCCTTTTATTTTCAACGTCGATTTTAATTTGCGAAGTTCAATACTGATATTATATTTTCACTGACCATTTCGATTCTCATGGAAAAATCTTGAAAATATATATTCAGACCTGCAGAAAACACTAATCAAAGCTTTATCCCGGTAGAAAACACCAACATTTATTCTAATCGTGTGATATTCAGACCTGTAGAAGACACTAATCAAAGATTCTTCTCTGTAGAAAACACCAACATTTATTCTGATCATTTTTTTCATGATAAAAAACAGTGCAAAATATTACCCTGTTCAAAACGCAAATATGGATGTGTAAAACACCATTCAAATTTTTTCTCACAGAGAAAAAATCATTTTTAGTTCCTGTAGAAAACACCTACTGTTACTTCAAAATTTGTATCCAAATGAAAATTAGATTGGCAACTCATTGGATTATAAATTATGATTTCTAGATGAAATCATTCTTATGTTTAATGAAATTGGTAAACATATCGTTTAAAACGAAATTTATAACAGAATTAACAAATATATTCTTACAAACTGTTTCGTGATAATGTGAGCTTCACGTTAAAAAATACACACATCAAAATCGCATTTCAATCATAATTTATAGGACATTTAAGTCCAAGCGCGTCATCATAGCCCACTCTTCCCTAATCGTATATATACATGCCAAATTCAAGGTGCATTTTCCTTGTCTGCATATTTTAATTCAGAAAACTCGTGATCAACTTTTCATAAATACTTGAAGATGAGGGGAAAAGCAATATTCACGTTTTGGCTAAGTAGTTGATATTCATAAAATATACGAATAAATAATTTTATTTCACTTCAGTTCAGACTCCCAGGTGGAAATTTCAGTTCTGCGCCAAAGCCAGTACTGCTAAATTGAAAATTTCTTCAAAAGTGTTGCAAAGAATTACCTAATTTTAAGATATATTGGACTCTGAATCATTATTTGTTGAATTTATGTGGTATTTCTTGTTTTTTACTTAGAAATTGCGAAAAAAAATTTAATAATAAACATGTTTTATTTTCTCAAGACTTTCGAAATGAAGTAGCTACTTCTAAAACATACCGGACTTTAGATCATTGTCTATTAATTTCACGTTGTAATTCTTGTATATTCTGCAGAAATTGTGAAAAAAAATTATTATAAATTACAAATTATTGTTGCGTCATCAATACCTCTTAAGGGCCATATGTTTCCTTTCCTCAAAACTGATAAAAGCTTCTAAGACATATTGGATTGTGAATAATTATTTTGCATATAATAGCATAGCACTGTATCATTGCTTACATACATAAATGTCAAAAAATTTTATTGCTACATTCGATTTTTATCATTTTTTTTTAGACTATTTGTATATATAATTCTTGGTTTTACGATTTGTTACAACTCGGCGAGACTAACAATTTTGTTTGTATTTTTTTTTAATAGGAATCATAGAAATTACACAGCTGCAACCTCGTGTATAAACATTTGGTTGTAACGTTTAGATGATTCTGACATGACACTCTTCATTTGTCCAAAAATAATTACCGGAAAATAATGTTGACATATTTTACTTTTAAAGCGATTGCAACCTTATTGACCTTCTTCTTTTCCGGTGCTTATGCGGTGAGTTGAAATATAATAATTTTATTCGTCATAGTTTGTCACAAAAATTCCAAAATCGCGAAGAAGTACTTCGCTATAGATGTTTTCTTTTCTGCTCAATTGATTACATATTTTAAGAGTATTATGCTTCACTAATAAGAGTAAAAGAAAGTACGTGCTCAAGTATGAATACACTCAACTTCCGAGATAAGCACCCTCAGTTTACGCTATTCCTAGAACTTCAGGCCTCGGTATTTTGCTGATGCGGTCAGCGCGGGACCGATAGAGGGCGGTGCTCAGTCAAGCGTGACAAATAGAATGAGGGCCGCACTCTCAGCGCATTCGTTGCATCAGGTTTCATCATGCGTTAAAATCCAACCGAAATTATTCATGCAGTTCTCCCTATTTACGTTTGAATTCCGCCGAAAGATGCTCAAGGCCAATGCAAACCATGTCCGGAACCGTGCTTATCTCGGGAGTTGAGTGTAGTAAAATTATAAAATAATCGACATGGGTGTGGTGAGCCCACACTTGTAGTTATTTATAACTACAAGAAAAACCTAGAAACACTACCCGAATCGGGTAGTGTCACGCCTACCCTGAAAGGGAAATGGTTTAATGGTATATATATATATAATATTAATACAAAAATAAATCTTATTTCATATACAATTCTCCTGTTTCCTGACAAAAATCATGGTCATAAGGGTGCTACTACAGCTGCTTGTAATAAGATGTGCAAGGTGAGTGTGACCAATTCTCGTTATCTCCTTTTAAAAGTAAAGCCATGATGCTTAGAGGAAATATGTAAACTAAATACAAAAATTGTATGTTTCTAGGGTCCAAATCCAGAGGGTTGGTGTGGTAAAGATGGTTGTCCTCATCAGTGCGTAACGGGTTGTCAAAACCGTAAGTTGTACAAAAAAATATTTCATTTATTTAGAATAAATTTTAAAAGGTCATAATAAAAAACTTGAAACCAGAAATGATTGCCATAGAGATGAGTATGACGAAGATAAGATGATATGTTTGGTAAATCTAAAATCACTTGCTTAATAACTTTTGATTTTTTGCTATGCTCTTGTGGACTTACAATATAATTATAAAGATTTAAATTATTCAAGAATTAGAAATTATTGTCAGAAGATAGTGAAAGAAAATTTGTCTTCAGCTTTTCCTTTAATTGCCTGTATTAATAACAAATATTAACAACTGTTTTAGGGCAAGACATGGACAAAAGGGGAAACTGCGAAAAAATTGCACCAGGTTGTTCCTCCCGCTGATGGATCATTGCTACAAAAAACTACTTTCCGCGTGTTTTAGAATGTAGGTTTCTAAAATATATTTTTTTCATATGTATAGATTATATTTTAAGGACGAACAACAGTACCTGTTCGTTAATTCTTGACTCTATGAATCACGAACGTTAAGCACGAATGAGCGCGATTAGCACTCGGATGGGTGACCGTTCAAGATTTTCGCTTATTAATCATGTTTTTCATTGCGTTTGACTACTACTGATCGAGAGGTTCGACACTATTTATCAGCGAGGACATTCGATGATATCGAATTTTTACACCTAAAATCGGCTGTCGTTAACCGGCTGCGCTGGAGAAAGGTTTTCTGCAGTTTTCCTTTCCTTTGGACAAAGTTCCAAGCGAACGCGAGCACTTTTGATAAAATTCCAACTGCAAATGGTATTGGCGTCAAGTTTTATTTCGAGCGGATAATATTAATATCTTCAGATTTTAATTTAGTAATTATAGTTTTATTTGTCGGCTAGTCAAATTTATATCAAGATTGTGCAAAAATATACAATTTCAATATTACTTTAAACGTGAATTATTTCTCAAATAATTATTGTTCTTTTATCCTTCCTTATCCTATTATAAATTTTGTATAATTTAATTCATGGGATGTTGCAAATTTTTTTTTAATCATGCAATTAAAAAATGTTTACATTTACATGTTTTTTGTGGGATAACATCATAAGTCAAGTAGATACGGAAGTCATGTCGGCGGCTTTAATCTTGACATTGTGCATTCATGGAAATTTTTGTGTTTAGGTCAATGACTTTCAAATTCTTCAATTTTATCGTATTAAGTAGTTAAGGTCGCTACTCATAATAAAAGTATTATAAGCAGGATATTTATAGCTTTAAAATTTTTGTTTGAATCAGTAAACATTTTGTTCATTTGTATTTTTTTTTTAATTAGAAATTTTTTTGGTATGGAAATTGTTCACTGTTACGGTGTTTCTTTAAACTTTAAAATATTCGGATCACTTCACACTTTCATATGTAGACCCCAAACATTTATCTGGAAAATTAATCATAGAATGAAAATCATAAATTATTTTTTGAATTCCACCTGCATAAGTCTATTTTATGGGGGTCCAAAAAACACCCATAAGTGAAAAAATTGGTTTTGCGAGTTCCTGGTGCTAATTATTATTGTTTTTTTTTTTTTTATTACAATTCATTTATAACACATATAATATTACTTTCTACTGATAATAAGATGTTAAAATAAATATCTTAAACAATTTATCATTTTTTCTAACAATTTTCTCTTAAAATAGAGTTGAAGTCAGGGGTTTTTCCGAATTGTTCAACTTTTTAATTATACCGAGGTAACAATTGAAGTTAACAAAATTAATAGTTTGAACAATTTGTTATTGTTTATAAAACTATTTTTTCAGAATAATGCTGAAAAATTGCAGTTTTTTCTGAAATCTTCAACTTTTTTCCACTTTTTACTTAGTGATTTTTCATGAAATTTGACAAGCCTAATTGTTTAAATAATTTATTATTGGTTATATCTATCTCCTCTTAGAGTAATAGTAGAAAGTGGCTGTTTTTTCCTAAATTTTTAGCCTAAGTTGAAACCAAATAATTGTCCATAAATCCAAACTCGACTATCAGTAAGCGGCTGTGCTTGGAAAAGGTTTTCTGCAGTTTTCTTCTCCCTTGGAGAAAATTCCAAGCAAGTGCGAGCACTTTCAATAAAAATCCATATGCAGATGGTGCTTCCGTCAAGTTCTATATCAAGCAAATAATATTAACACAATTTTCAAATTATAGTTTTATTTGTAGATTGGTCGAAATTGCATGAAGATTTTTTCAAAAATATATGATTTCTTTATTTCTTTCAGCGATAGTTACTTTAAAAAAAAAAGAATATTTCTTTATGTTCCTTCTCCTGTTACCAATATTCTACAATTTAATTCCTAGATGTTGGAAATGTTGACAATTTTTATAGATGAGAAATACTGTTAAATTTAAAATCGTCACTATTATCATGTTATTGAAAAGAAAGAATTTAACATCCTGTTGTATAAATCTCTCTAGAGTCTAGACGACAAAAAATAAAAATTATAATTTCATAAACTATAAAAATTTGAAGCATTGAAATACAACACTGAAATTCATTTACATATCAAGTCAATACAGCTCATTTCATATGATTTATTAGTTGACATATTCAAAATAATAATTAATTATCAATTTAAAATCGTTTTAATACAAGAACTTGTTAACGCTAAAACTATATCTTATAATATAGACAAAATATAAGAGGCTCTTTGTTTTTGAAATTTAAGCGGTTTTTATTAAGTATTATTTATACACGTTGCCTACAGAAAATATTTCCAATCTTTCTTTGATAATTAATATTCTTGTTTTTATATAATTTGAATGTATTCCAACTCCAATTAAAACTATAAAATGCTACAAATAAATGATTGTTATCATTAAATGTTATTTTTAACATATTGTTTTTTAAATTATTCCTCAGAACTTTTTCAATTTTGAGGAACTGATTTTATTTACAGTTGATAAATAGTTTATATTTAAACATTAAGATCTAAAATTGTCTAATCCTAAATCGTGAACTTTTGAACGATTACAATTTGTAATTGAAAACTTCTAAATGTTTCATTTTCAAAAAATTCATTTTTGAACGTCTGAATTTAAAGTTTTTCCACTATATTTGAATTTTCAATCAGATTTGAAAAGTTCTTCATTTAAAATTTCTAAACTGCGTAATAAAGTTTTTATTTGGGAAAAATTAGAATGAATTTTCACATTTAAATATAAAAAAAATATGAATACAAAATTTGTATATTTCATAGTATTCTTATCTAAAACAATATAAAATGAAAACAAGGACAATATTTTTTACAGTTGATGAAAATAGAGATCATAACTTCAGAAATTATATATAGATTTGTTAATGTAGACAATCGAACCGTTGCATTTTTGTTGAGAAATTCAAATTTCCGACGAATAATAACAACATAACCAAAGGTGGTTCTAAATTGTAGGTTTAATTTCGGAAGTGATATGATCTGTACTAGGAATAACAGATTTCCGGTGAAAAACGATAAGATGCCCTATTATTGTTCAAATATTGTTGATATTCTGGCAATTTGTTGATTTTTAATACAAATAGCAATGTCATGCGAGTAACACTAACAAAACAACAAATTCTTTAGGATTGTAAATCTGTTCAAAAACACGAGCATAACCTAAGATTCTACCAAAAAATTTTATCATCTTTGAAATCTAATGACTTTTTACTGAAAATGCAGGGTTCCGGCATATAAAGCCAATATGACCTACAATTGTTTAAAAGTTGTGAACCTTCTTTGAAAAGTTTGAAATATAATTTTTTTCAATTCAAAATACCAATTTTCGACAAAAACACAACAATAATCCAAAATTGAAATTTGAAATCTAATAATTTTGTTTGAAAATAAGAATAATTCCTGACCAAAAAAAACTAACATAAAAATAATTGTTCGGGATTGTGAATCTTTGAAATCTCATGTATCTCGTCCATCGCACTCGATAATATATTTATCTCGCACTTCGCGCACGTGAATATTTGATGAAAAACAACGAAGTCAAAGTTTGCATAAAACTAATACCTTCTCATTAGGATTAGAATGTAAAAAATTTTTGTTTGAGAACGTACTAGGTATTGTTGGATCGAGAATTTAGTTGGCTACAATAATAAACATGAAAACATGTGTCCTTTTCTTTCTTCAAACATTATATTCGAATATCAACTTAGCCCCAGGGGGGTGTCGACTTAGCCCCACGATTTTTCTCACACGGATTTTTCCATCATTTCACTTTTTAAAATAAATTCTCGATCCAACAATACCTAATACGTTGTCAAATAATTTTTTTTCAATTAAAAAACGACATAAAAAAGTGTCTGCTGAGCCCCACTCTCCCCTACCTGCAATTATTTTTAATTGGTCATTTTTCACATGAACAATTTACTAAATAATATTCAATAAAATCTTGATCAATAGAGTTGTAAAGATGCTTTTAAGGAATGATAAATGATAAAAAAATTCAACATGCTTTCAAAATTTGTTTCTATAATCAATGAGCCTTCTTTATTTATAAATGAAGTCAATGATTAAGTAATTTTGAACTTGACTGTACCCTTAGAACATCCTTGAAAGGGATTATTTGTAGCTTTAATTTTTAAATTTCAAATTTAAGCTATAAAACAATATCAAGTAATAAGAAGTCAATCACGTTTTTAACAACAATGATTGCGAAATTTTCGAGACGTATCGTTACAACACTTTTTGTAGGTATGAAGGGCTCTGAAAATTGAAAAAAAACGTGAAATTTTATGTAGGGGAAACCACCCTACAGTAGATAATGATTTACAGTAGATAATCTTACTTAGCTGGAAAACTGACAAAAATTGTTCATTACTTTTGTTAGTATAACGTTTCAGCAAGGATACTATATCTTCTGACGAAGTTTCATTGAAATTTTATAATTAATAATTGAGTGAGAGCAAAAAATTTATTTTTAACCTGAAAAAAAAATTTCACCTCTTCTTTATTCATACTTTTTAACTTAATGAAACATTTTTATGACATGTTTATAGATTAGAATCAAAGCTTGAAGTTTAATGAACAATATTTAATAGTACAAAGTGTTCTTTCTTTAATATTTATAAATATTTAAGGACTTTTCATTGGATATTACATTTTCCAACAGTAGATAACCAACAGTAGATAATCGGAAAATTACAAAAAATGTCTCTGTCAAAATTGGCAGCTCTGCGACTGTCTCGCAGTTGTTTTAAGATAAAGGTTGTGTTTGTTTAAATTCAAATTATTATAAAAAATAAACTAAGAAAATAGTGTAAATTATTAGTTATTAAAAAGCTCATAAATTTTAATTGTGTTTCAAGAAGCCTTTCGGAAAAGATATAATTTTTAGGATTAAGGTATGTAAAAAAGCTGCACTTTTCTGTCATCGCAAGTCAGGTTAAATTGTATGAGGATTAAACATCTCGTACCAATCGTACCAATCTTACGAAATATCAGAGATAAAAAAAATGTCAATAATTTAAACTTTTGCGTTTTTTGTGAAATAATCATAGTTTCAACTATTATTTACTCGAAAAATTGATTTTAATTGTAAGTATACTAATGATAAATTATAATTATCCAGAATTGAGTATTCTGACTTGCCCAGGAGCAATATCAGAAACGATTATCTATTGATGGACAAAGGTGTCAAAATCGTACCCTTGACCAGGTCTAATACAAATATTTTATACAGCTAATTAATTAATTACGTGATCTTTTTTTCTAGAAAAATACTCAATTGAATATGTAGGCTTTATTTAACAATGATCATCTTTCTTTATTTTTGGAAACTGATGCAGTTAAATGCTGCTGAATTTTTTCCTATCTACTGTAGGGTGGTTTCCCCTACTTGCAACAAGTGTAAACAAAATTGAAACGGAAAGAGGGAAATCCAACAAAGAGGTGAAAAAATTCTCAAAAAAGGATAAATGTGAACGAAATCAATGTTTTTCAAAGTATCGAATTGTGAAACAAAGTGACTCACTGATAATGTAAACTGCTGATATCTATAGACAGAGTAAAGCATTTTTTTCCTCAAAGCAAATGGTGAGCAAATATTTGTTGTCTGCTACATCGTCATTACAGTAAGGCAGCTTATATTCTTTTTTTGTCTTGTAATAAAACAAACAATAATATTTTTCATCTGCTACTTCATGTTCGCGTCATAAACCTTTTGAATGAAACCTTGATAATATGCTCGTGACATAGTTATTTCCGGATTTTTAAATTATATATAGAGGCCAATTTGAAGGAGCGTTGTTATTGTCTACATACTGTGATCCAGAAAAATTGTTCTAAACCTTTTCTAAATTTTCAAGATGAGGAAAAACGGGATGTTTGCGGTTTTGCTACGTAAGTGATAATCTTAAAATATATAAATAAATGAAATATTTTGATTTATTTCAGTCAAGACTTAATTGAAAATTTCTGTATAATATCTGATATTTGAAGGGTGTCATGTGAGAACTTCTCAAAAGCCAAAATTCGAAAAAAATTTCCTTTGACTTATTTTAATCACGTGATCCTAACTCATTTCCCCGTAAAACGGTTCGGTTGTATTTGAATTAGAAGTTAGTGGAATATACTGTTGCGTTATCAAACCCTTCCAAGCGCCATATGTTGCTACTCAAGACTGTTGCAAGGAATGACCTCATTCCAAGATATATTGGACTCTAACTCATTATTTGTTAAATTCACGTGGTAATTCCTGTTTTTCACTCAGAAATTGCAAAGATTTTTCAATAAATACCTGAACTGAATGTTGCGTTATCAAAGCCTCCTAAGCGCAATATGTTTCCTTTTTTCAAGACTTTCGAAATGAAGTAGCTACTTCTAAAACATACTGGGCTCTAAATCATTGTATATCAATTTCACGCTATAATTCCTGTATTTTTATCGAAAATTGTGAGAAAAGTTGCATTATAAATTTGAAATGAATGTTGACTCATCAATACCCCTTAAGCGCCATATGTTGCCTTTCCGGAAGACTGATGAAAGGGAGTACCTACTTATAAGATAGATTGGACTCTAAATGATTATTTTTCAATTTCACGCTGCAATTCCCGCTTTTTGATTCAAAATTTAAAAAAAAATTAATTTAAATTTAAATTTGAGCTGAATTTTGCGTTATCAAAACCTACTATGTGCCATATGTTTTCTTTTCTCAAGACAGATGAAAGGGAGTACCTGCTTCTAAGAAATATTGAACTCTGATTCATTATTTTTCATTTTCACGTTGTAATTCCCGCTTTTTGATTAGAAATTGAGAAAAAAAAAATGTATTAGAATTTAAACTGAACTTTGCGTCATCAAAATCTCCTAAGCGCCATATGCTTCCTTTGCTCAAGACTGTTGAAAACTTCTAAGACATATTGGACTCTGAATCATCATTTGTTGATTTCACGTTGTAATTCCCGAAATTCTTCCAAGTTTTTTGGTAAATTGAAAATAAGAATTAAATTTTTTTTTGCATATACTGGCATAGCACTGTATCATTACTTACATATACCAATGTCAAAAAATGTTATTGTTAGAATCAATTTTTATAATTTTTGTCTCGAAACTGTATATTTTTAATTCTTGATTTTACGATTCACTACAACTCAGCGATGACTTGAAATTTTTTTTGTATCTTGCTTTTGAAATCGAAATTACGGAAGTTAAACAGCTTTTAACTTTTCTATAAACATTTGGTTTTCACGTTTAGTAGATTCTGACGTGACTCTCTTTATTTATCAAAAAATTAATACCGGAAAATAATGTTGACATATTTTACTTTTGAAGCGATTGCAACCTTATTGGCCTTCTTCTTTTCCGGTGCTTATGCGGTAAGTTGAAATTTAATAATCAATTTAATTTGATAAGAAGAACATTTTGCTTCACTAATAAGAGTAAAAAAGTTCCTGCTTAATTATAAATAATAAGATTATGAAATAATTGACATATACCATAATAATACAAAGATACATCTTATTTCATACATAATGCTCCTGTTTCCTGACAACAATCATGGTGATTAGTCTACAGATGATCATTGTCATAGACTCTGCTCTATGGGTGTAAGCAATTCTTGTTTTCTTTTCACAAAAGTGTGAGCTTGATTCTTACAGGAAATATGTAAATTAAATACAAAAATGATATTCTTTTAGGCTAAAAAACCAACGGGTTGGTGTGGTAATGATCATTGTAATCATGAATGCGAGTATGGTTGTGAACACCGTAAGTTGTACAGAAAAATATTTCATTAACTTAAAATAAATTTTAAAAACTCATAATAGAAAAGTTTTAAACAGAAATTACTCATTGATATGAGTAGGAAGAAGATTGGATGAAATTATTAGTAAATGGAAAACCACTTACTTAATAACTTTTGATTTTTCGCTATGCTCCTGTGGGCTTACAATATTATATATATATGGAGATTAAAATTATTTGAAAATTCAGAAATTATTGTCATCAGCTTGTGAAATTTTTTTTCATCTTTCCCTTCAATTGTCTATATTAATAACAAATACTAATAACTGTTTTAGAGAACGACATGCACAAAAGGGGATACTGCGCTACAACTGGACCAAATTGTCCCCACCCTTCTAGACGCTGATAGATCATTTTAGCAAAAAACTACTTTCCGCGTGCTTTAAGATTTAAGTTTAATAATTATATTTTTCTTATATGTATAGATTGAATTTCGTTCGACAATGTGTATGAGCGTGGACATTCGATGAAATTGAATTTCTACACCCAAACTCGGCTGTCTTTAACCGGCTGCGCTGGAGAAAGGTCTTCTGCAGTTTTCCTTTCTTTTAGACAAAGATTCAAGCAAACGCTGGCACTTTTGATAAAATTCCAGCTGCATATGGTATTTGCGTCAAGTTTCATTTCGAGCGGATAATATTAATATCTTCAGATTTTAAACTTGTAATGATAGTTTTGTTTGTTGATCAGTCAACTTTGTATGAAGATTGTGCAAAAATATACAATTCCAATAATACTTTCAACTTAAATTATTTCTAAAATAATCATCATTTGTTTATCCTTCCTTTTGATATTATCAATTTTGTATAAATTAATTCCTGAATGTTGCAAACTTTTGCAAATGCTATAAATGTAAAAAATTATTTAATTTGAAATCATACAATTAAAAAATGATTGCCTTGACATGTTTACATTCAAATTTTTCTGCCAGGATAAAATGATAAGTTAAGTTGATACGGAAGTCATGTTGACGGCTTCAATCTTGACATTGTGCATTTGTGTAAATTCTTGAGTTTAGGTCAATGACTTTCAAATTCTTCAATTTTATCGTATTAAGTAGTTAAGGTCGCTGTAGTCAGTAGTCACTGATACTAAAAGTAGTTAGCGGAAACTGTATCACTTTAAAAATTTATTTCAATTTATAAAAATTATGTTTATTAGATATTTTTTTAATTACAAATTTTTTGGTACGAAAATTCTTCCATTTTACTGTGTCTTTCGGTTTAGAGTTGTTAGAATTTAGAATATTTTGATCACTTAACTTAATGCTCTAAATTTTTTACTATGATAAGTTGAAGCCAAACATTTATTTTGAAAATTAGCCATAGAATACAAATCGAAAATTCCTTTTTGAATTCCACCTCCATTAGTTTATTTTATAGGGTCCCAATAAACAACCATAAGTGAAAAATTGGGTTTTGAGAGTTCTTGGGGCTAATTTTTTTTTTTTCATTACAATTCACTTATAACGCATGAAATATTACTTTGGACTAAAAATTAGATGATTAAATAAATTTGTTAAAAAATGTATTATTGTTAATAGCAATCTTCTCTTAGAATAGAGTTAAACAGTCGCGGTTTTTCTTAATTTTTGAAATTTGCGATTAGAGCAAGGCAATTGTCAATCAGAGTTAACAAAATATTATATTTTTCTGAAATTTTCAAATTTTTCCCCACTTTTCACTTAGTAAATTTTCCTGCAGTTTCACAAGCATAATTTGAACAATTTATTTTTGTTAATAACTATCTTCTCTTAAAGTAGTGCAAAAAGTGGTGATTTTTCACTAAATTTTCAGCTTTCATACAGCTTTTTAGTTATGAAAAATCATTCATTCACCGCAGCTTATCCAGTCATTTCTGGTGGCAAACGGCCTTATACAACTTTAGTATTGTCCATTCTTAAGAGCCTATTATTTGAAGGTGCAGTTGTTCATGTTGCAGGCTTAATAAATATTATCGCGAAGAAAATTTATTCAACTCAAAAAGGCAGATTGATACTATCGAAACTAATACATTTTCCAACAGTTGAAGAACTAACAGCTATGCAAGAAAGCATAACAAAGGAAGGAAAAATCGTTCGTTTACCTTTCTAAATCACAAGAACAGGCACGTTAATTTCCGCATAAAAAAAAAGTTGAGCGCAAAGGTGGATACATTCCATTGAATAAAACTCTATAAAACAATGGAAATAGAATTTGTTATCTTAAATAATCAGGTGTATGCCAGCCATGTGGTTTTGTGTATATTCAGCAGGGGTACCGATTCGATTCGGATGTTGAAGGGCCAAATGAGAAAAGGCGGTGAATGTTGAAAATGGGTTTCTCGGGAGTACCAGGACGTTTATTAGAGGGCGAGTGTGGCAAAGAGAAAGAGAAAGCAAGAGCAGCTTAACAAACTGCTGAACTCACACCTCCTGGGATTTTATTCTTATACCTAATGGGCTTCCTCAGGATACGCAATACGATCCTCCAGAAATTCGACGAAAGTATGTTCGTAAAATCTTGCTATTTTCTACCCACTTACCCAAATCTAATTCATATAAGGTTTCAAGGAAAATCACTCTTTGAAAAAAATTTCCTGGATTTGATATCTTTAAATTATTCATTAGAGACAAAGTTGCACATTTTGATCAAATTAACGGACAGATTGCGTAATTTGGGAAGCTTCATACATTTAAAATGATGATAGTTTTTAGTTAATTGGAAGCACTGAATCACTAGTTTGAATACTATTTCAAACTAGCAGGAAATGCATCTGCCTGAAGCGCGCACATTACAAATATAAACATTTTATTTATGTTTGCAATTTATTTCTATTAGAGAAATTTTCTTAGAATTTAGAGTTTTTCAAATTTTTGAAACAATAATAAGTTTGAGTCAGAAGTGCTGGAAATTTATAAAAGTATATTTATATAAAAATATTTTGAATTGGAAACGTTCCAAACAGAATAATTTTAAATTAGACCAATTCCATTGATTTCAAATCAGGCAGAGAATTCCAGATTAGGGGTTCAGAATTATTTGGATACATCATTCTATGGTGGAAATTAAGTAACACCTATTTCACATATAATTTCAGAAAAATTGGATTTGTTAGAGTCATTTGAAGATTACCTGCGAATTCTCAAAAATATACAAAAAGATTTTTCAAAGTGTAGTATTTTCCAAACGATCGTAATTATTAGGATTTAATTTTTTTATTTGTCGTGGAAATTCTTGCTATTTTAATGGATCTCAAAAATTATTTAAAAATTTTTAAAATTTAAAAAATTTCTTCGGGATCAATTGAACCAGCATAAATCCCTTAGCCAATTCAAAAAATAGAATCCTTAATAAATGCGCTTTTTCGGAAAATACTGCATTTTGAATAAACCTTCTGTGAAACTGTAAAATACGGGTTCCTTTATTTTCACCATAAAATTATATATCCAAATACTATATCCTTTAGACACCAAAACCTAGACTTTGGAATTGAATTACGTTCGAAATTGAATAATTTTAAACAAATTTTTTTTGAAAATTTAACAGTTTGATATCAGAAGTTCTCAAAATTGAAAAATTTCAGACTAACATTTTGAAAATTTGGCAATTTCATTAGCAAGGAGTTGAAATTGTACCATTTCTAATTGATAGCGTTCAAAATTGAACAATCTTATTTTTAATAGAATGATTTTAGATTAAAATTCAAAATTAAATATTCTCAAACCAGAATATTGAAAACTGGATCATTTAAAATTCAGAGGAATAGAAATTGTATCATTCCTAATTAGGCGTTCAAAATTGAATAATTTAACATTTTCAACTTTGAATAATTTTCTATTCGAAGTGATTAAAGTTTGACAATTTGAAATTTAAAAATAAATTGAATGTTTCAAAGTCAACACTTAGGAAATTCTAAAATTCTAACTTGTTGTCACATAGAAAAATCATAATAAATTCACGGTCATTCTCATCGTTCAAGATGGCAATATTTTCAATTGTCAACCTTTAAAATTGAATTATTCTGAAAAAAACGTTCAAAATAAAGTGATTTGAAGTGGGAAACATTTAGAATGAAAAAAAAAAACTTTTCCTATGGAATTTTGAAATTTAAACGAATCCAAACTTCATTTGAAACTGAAAAATTGTTTAATTACCAGAAATTGTGTTATTAAAACTTTGTCATAATTGTTGATTATAGTTTTTTAAATTCAACCATAAGAATTTTAATTGCCAAATGAAAGCATATGAATGAGAAAAATGTTTCATTCATTGTTCAACGTGAAAATTCAGAACTCTAAAATTGTAACCATTCAAAATTAATGAAATTATTAAATTACTGAGATATCAATTTTCATTTCAAATTTTAAAATTTTTAGAACTTCATTTAGAATTATTATTAATTCTTGTAATCCTTAACCAAGTATTTTTCAGTTTTGAATGATTTTTTCAAATGTTCAACTTAAAATCAGACAATTATAAGGTATTATATTGAAAATTCAAAATTCAAAAAAAAAGAAGAATAGAAAACAAGATTCATATGATTCCCGTTTTTTGAATAACAGAATCTTAAGCCTTTTAATTCAAAATTACTGTTTAGGTTTAGATTGAAATCTTCCGTATTTTGAAACATTTTCAAATTTAAAAAATCAAATTTCAATGCCTGCTTCTCAAATCTTTTCAATTTTAAGGCTCGAATTTTGCAAATTATTTTCTTAATTTTTCATTGTTTGGAATTTATTCTGAAGGCATTTAATTCCAGATTGTGTTATTATACAAAAGCTTGAAACTGAAAATTATGCAACTATCAAGTCTTTCAATTTGATATTCTATTATTTAGAAGAATTTAAAAAATGAGACAATTTTGTGAATTTAAAATTGACACCAAACAATTTTAAATATTTTAGTCTAAAATTATTAAAATTAAATGACACCAAAATTGAAACCAACCAGTTTAGAGTATTTAAATATACAATTATAGAATATGAAACTATCAAGGCTTTCAATATAAAATTTCAATTTTAAATTGTTGAACCATTAGGGCTATAAACTCAACATTTCTTACAATTCTAGCATTCAGATTTTCAATGTTAATAAAATAACAAACAAATAAATAAAATATTTCCGGGTGGCCTCTGAAAACAAAAAGAAATTCCTTTTCATTTCCTGGTTATCAAAAGATTTTTTCAAGTCAGTAACGATGCTCATGTTCAATATAAAGACCATGAATAAACTTATCGTAACTTAAGTGAAAAGAACATTTTTTGAATAATTATTTAAATAGTTTTTAAAAAACCCTCAACTCAAAAAAGTTCAAATTTACTTTTGACCTATATTTTCAGTCCTCTTTTTTGACATCTTTGCTTTTGAAGCGAAATAACTCTAATTATAAATTGAAACTATAGGCATTTTAAAAATGATAAATACGATCAATAAGTATCACATGAGGAGTAAGCAAACAAAACGTGATAAATCAACTTCAGTTAATTTATCAAAATGAAAATTTAAATAGGCTGTTTTAATCAATCGGACTGTTAATTAAATATACTACAAAAAAAAAACATTTTAATTTAAAATATCTTCAATTAATTAACAAAATTAAAATAGATTTTTTCACTTTTCACTCAGTAAAGGCCTTTACTTTTATGCCTTTACTGATTGAAAAGTGAAAAAATTTATTTCAATTTTGTTAATTAATTGAAGATAGTTTAAATTAAAATGTTTTTGTTTGCATTACATTTATTAAAAATTTATTTAACTGATTTATATTATTCGTGTTCTAATAATATAAATTTACAATTTCTCGTTTGCGTGTGAAATCAGAAGATAATTTTATAAATTATTACTATATTTTTAATTTTGAAAATTGAATATTCAAGTTTAAAAATTTCAATTTCAAAATAAACGCTAAAGTAAACACTTTGTGAAATACATACATACTTGCGTTTTACGAAGTTATTGGATACATTTTTTTACTAAAAAATGTGATTTCTGCCAAAAAAAAACATTGTCATTTTCACCGTTCAAAATTAAATAATTTTAAATATTGTGAACCCTTAAAGTTTAATTATTTCAAAAACTTTAGAAATTATATGCTATTTAATCTATTTAAATCTAGAATGCAAAATTAATAACCTTCAAAATTTTGTGTGGATTTATACTTCTCCCAGTAATAGGTGATTACCAAACTTCTAATATGCTAGACACTTTTAAAAAATCCACGCACGTTACATGAACCGCGATGTGAGAGGCTTTTAACTCCCGGTTAGATTAGGTGGTAGCGCTTTAAGTTTGTACCAGGAAATTCCGGGCTCGCTGCCTGCTGCGGGCATTTTTTGCCATTTTTTTTCAATCAAATTTCTGTACTGCAATTGAATATCAATTTTATTTAAATCAAGCCGAAATATTCATTTCTAACCATTTTTTCCTAATGAAAAATATATATTTCTTCAATTTTTTTTTTCTTGCAAGGAAAGTTTTTAAAATGTAAAATTCTTATTATTCTTCATTTATTTGAACATTTATATTCTGATCATCGTTATTAGCATATGAGATAAAAATAAAATATTTAAAAATAGTATAATAAGAATAAAATAAATATGCAAATATAAATAAATAGCAACATAAAATTATATAAAAACAGAATATAAATTAAGGACATTTTCTATTATTATTATTTTTATTAAATTTATATTTCGAAATCAGACTAGTGAGTAATGTTTTTCACCAGAAATATTGGATGAGGAATCAGAAAGTTTCAAGGATGTCGCGGTACTGACTTATCCTTGAAATATTCGCTTCGGAAGTGATAAGCGTTTAAAAAACCACTTTTTTCCGTATTGAAAACATGGTTATAAATAAATATCTTAGCTTGGTTTAAATAAATTTGACAGTCAATTGCACTAAGAAAAATCTTGAACGAAAACAAATTTGTTTATATGCCGGCAGCAGGAATCGAGCCCGAACTTTCCGGTTACAAGCTCGGAGCGCTATCGCTTGATCTAATCGGAAGTTAAAAGCCTTTCGCATCACGGTCCATATAACGTGTCTGGATTTTTTTAAAGCGATTTTTCTCCATAATGGCTGAAAAGCCTATCTTATTACTTAAGCATATTACACGTTTGGTAATTACCTATAATTAGGAGGAGTATGAATCCAAACAAAATTCCGGAGGGTGTAGATTGCCTTGTCAGATGTCAAATTCTCATGCAGACAAAATGAATAAATGAGTTGGAAAATTATTATTATTTCAAAATAAAAATTGAATTCCATATATCTCTTACGCATATGAATATAAATCAGTTTGCAACACAGAAAAAACAAAGTGTAAACTTAACGTTAATTTCAGGGTATCATTTCCCTGCAACAAAAATTATTCTTGATAGTGTGAATGCTACCACTACCCAAGGTATCATTGTCCTCGGACTAGGGGTACGAAACGTCACCTGCCGTCAATTGTTTTTACAGTTTAGCGGCAAAAATAATAGACGAACAAAATTCATTCCAGAGTTTTTACTGTGAAGATTTGTTTCTGGCTCTTTCAGAGAACTTGACTTGGAATTAGGGAAGATTAAAGTAACTCACGAGAAAGGAATTTGTTGGGATTTTCGATGTTTCTACTTCAAGAGAAAAGTGGCCTTAATTAGAGGTTCTGGTAAAAAAAAATGAAAGAAGAGAGGGTCTAAATTAGCTTACTTTGTAGGGTCCCAGGTTCTCAACTATGCAGTCGAAGATGGCTTCTCGCCCCACCGACACAGTAAGGTTGTTCAAGGGCTTTCCAAATCTCGGCAAGTCTGCAACAAGCCAGAGACATGGTTAGTTCGCTGCATCAAGTTTGATAAGGTAGTGTTACTCTGGGAGTAGAAACTTCCCTCTGCGCAAACAAGGGTGTAAGTTTCAAGGCACTTCAAGTGTTGAATCAATGTCTTTAAATGCAAATCATAAATTATGTGGAATGAAATTTAGTTGAAAATGATTTACTTGAAATTCTGTTCCAAAAGGTATCAATTTCCTTTCGGTTTTTAGTAAATTAGCATCAGCACATAGTTTACTTTTTCGATTTGAGGGAAAAAACTATTTTTATTATAAAATAAGAATTTCTAATTACACCATTCTTTGCGGTAATTTCATTATTTGTTTTTATGGTTTAATATAATACAAATATAATTATTATATATTTATAAAGAATATAATTTTCTTATGATTCTTGAGAAATTTAAAAAAGAGTTTTGAAGATTTCAGATATGTGAAATCAAAATTTCAACAAAAGAGCTCTTTAATGAGAGAGTTGAATAATCAAATAAAATTTTTTTTATCTCGGATAAAAAATAGTTGATTTCATGAAAAAGACGAACTTTTAAGAAAACAGTGGAATCTCTAACCGAAAAAAATTAGTTTTCAACCATTTATGTTCGTAGCCATAAAGGTGAAATTTTTACCAGAATAGATGAATTTTCTACAAAATATTTTATTTTTTTAACCCAAAAAGATCAACTTTTAACGAAAAGTTCATTTCAAACTGAATAGTTGAATTTTCAACCAAGTAGATGAATTTTCTATCAAGAAGATTAACTTTCTACCAAAATAGACGATTTTTCAACGAAATATTTACATTTTCAATCAAGGAGATGAATTTTCAACTGAAATGGTGAATCTTCAATTGCAGCAAAAATAATTTTTAACAGATTAGTTCACCTTTCAACCAAGTATTTGAATTTTCAACCAAAACAGATATATTTTTAATAAAAAATGTAATATTTGATATTTCAATTAAAAAAAATTTAACTTTGAATCAAAAACGGTTGAATACATTTAAAAAGGCAAATTTTCAAAAAAATAGTTGAATCTTGAACGAAACCACATTAATTTTCGAAGAAAAAGATGAATTTCAAACCAATCAGATTATTTTCCTGCCAAAAAAGACGAATCTTTAAAGATATACATGAATTTTCAACAAAATAGTTCAATTTTCAACCAAAGAGGTGAATTTTTAAGATGAATTATGAATCTTTAACGAAAGAAGTTAATTTTCAACAAATTAGTTCAATTATTAACCACGTAATATAATTTTCAAATAAAAAGGATGAATTCTCAATAAAAAATGTAATCGATATTATTATTCTATCATTATATAATTATATTATCATGTAATCGGTATTTCAACTAAAAAAGATTTTTATTTCAAACAATGAGAGTGAAATTCATCCCAAAAAGGACGAACTTTCAACCAAACATATTCAAGATTTTTTTCGACATTTTTAGAATAATTTTCAAAATGTGTGCAAATTTACATTTTGTTTAGAAATTTTGCTTTAAAATATTCTACATTATTTTCGCAATTATAGGAAATAATTAAAAATATTTTGAAGCAGTACACAATTTTATCTTGAAACTCATTTTCAAAATAAAAAATCAATAGAAATTTATCCAATACTCCCGATAAAAATATTTATTCTTCTAAGAACTGTTATAATTCTTAACAAGCTTCTTTTCTTCAAAATCTTCAAAAATCTAAATTTGAAAAAAAAAGAATTTTTAAGTCTTTGCAAGATTTAAATTATCTCCGAATCTTCTCAAAACTTCTAAAATTTCTGAATATATTTAAAAATAATTGAAAGTTTAAAAAAAATCCTGCAAAATTAAAAAAAGACATTTCTTAAAAGCTTCCAGATTCTTTTTCGAGATATTTCCAAAGCGTGAAAACCAAAAATTATTCTTCTAAAGTAAAACATAAAGAAAATTATAAAAGGTTTGAGGAAGAGGCGGATAAGGCTAGGACGGAAGAAGTGGTTTGGAAGCTGGCAAATAGAGAGAGCAAAAGAAAGATAAGAGTAAACCAGGTTACTAGGATGGTGGGATGGAAAAAATATTTCATGGATTTGCTAGGAGGGTTAGAGACGAAAGTTAGAAAAGGTAGAAAAAATGGTAGAGAAAGAGATGAGGAAGCGGGCATAATAAGGAAAGAAATAGTCAAGGCGTAAGAAATAATAAAAGATGAAAAGGCACCTGGTATAGATGAGATTTCAAATAAAGCCTGGAAATATGGAGGGACAGAAGTAATTAAGTGGGCATGGATAAGTTGCAATAGAGTATGGACAGGAGAGGTTAATGATTGTAGTGGAGTGACGCTAATGCCAATATTGTGTAAAGTATACGTAACTGTTTTATCGGAAAGGAGGCAAAAAGAAGTTGAGGAAAAAAACACGTGAGCCTTCGTGGTACGCCAGGCAAAAGTGATAACGTTATATCATAGTGTATGGTACTGTATCATATTTCATCACAGTATATAATATTGTATCACATTGTATGGTATTGCATCATATTGCATTTTTTTAAACATATTTTATCATGTCATGTGATATTGTATCATATTGTATCATGTAGTATCATAGTGCATCATTATATTTTATCATAGTGTAACTTGGTAATTTGGAACGCATTGCATCCTATTGTATTATATTGTGTCATATCATATGTTATTGTATCATACTCTATAATATAGTGTGATAGTGTATTATATTGTGCAATACTGAATTATATTGTGCCATGTTGTATCATATTTATTGTATTGCATTATATTGTATCCTGTTGCATCATATTGCATCATGTTGTATGATATTGTATCATATGATATCATATTGCATTCTATTGCATTATATAGTATCATATTGTGTCATATAGTGTAATAATATTGTATCATACTGTAGAATATTGTGATATATTGCATCGTATTACATGATATTGTATGATACTGTATCATATTCTATCATAGTATACGATATTGTATCACATTGCATGATATTGTATTATTTTGTATCATATTGTATCATAGAATACGATATTGTATCATATTCTATCATATTGTATTATATTATAACATATTTTATCATATTGCCTCATGTTGTATGCTACTGTATCATATTCCATCATATTATATGATATGGTATCACATTGTATGATATTGTATCATATTGTATGAGAGAGAGAGAGGAGAGAGAGGGGGAGAAAACGAGAGAGAAAGGGGTGGGGAGAGGGAGGGAAGTGGAAGACGCGAAGGAGAGATAGAGAGGGATTGAGAGAGTCAGTCAGTGGGAGAAGCGAAGAAGATATAGAGGAGAGGAAGCGTCAAAAAAGGTAGGGCCATCAAATCGGATAGGGTTTAGTAATGGAATGGGGGTGATGAACAACATATGTGTTCTAAATTATCTTGTAAATAAAAGGATTAAAAGGGAGAGAAGGGCTTCGTGGACTTAAGAGCGGCGCTGGACTCATCGGGCCAAGTCGAGATAGAAAAAGTTTTGGTGATAAAGAAGATAAGAAGGGGTGAAATAAAGAGATTATAGGACATTTTTAGAGAGACGAAACGTAGGGTAAAGGTAGAAGAGCAAGTAGAAGATAGTGTCTGTTTGGTGAGAGGAGTAAGGCAAGGATGATCTCTGAGCCCAATCTTATTTAATATATTAATATCAGACTTAAAAGAAAAAAGGAAGAGAAAAGTATTGAGAAGAGTTAGGATGGGAGAAGAAAAGATATATACGCTGGCATACGTGGACGATATAGTGTGGACGGCAAAGGATGAAGAAGGGATGACTGGCTTAAATACAGGATTGGAAAAATACAAAGACAAAGATAATGAGGTTCAGAAAAAGCAGGAGGGGAAACAGTAGGGGGAATGGGCTGGAAGATATAAGGAAGTTAATATAGAAGAGGTAGAGGAGTTTAAGTATTTGTGATATACCTTGCAAATAAATGGAGATCATAGAGCTCATATAAGAGAAAGGATAAAAAAAGCGGCAGAAATAATGAAATAGATATGGGGAATAGTTAGAGAAGAAGCGCAAAGGGATGAATTAAGTACCAGAGCGGAAAGGTCTACATGGAAGTCTGAGACAAAGCTAAGGGGGGAAAAGGAAGGGAGTGAGCAAAAAATTGTTTGATGGAAGTAGACGAAAGGAGAGCAGGGCAATAGAATAAACGAGATGCGAAGAAGAAAGAAGAGAGTTCTCTAGTGCTACAGATATAGGAGAGGGGACTGGATTGAACTATGAAGAATTGGAGAAGAGTGTCAGGGAAAGATTATTAATGGAAAGATGAGGGATGACTGAGGAATCAAAATATAATAAATGGTATGAGATGATAAGAAAGTAAGGAGTACCAAGGTATTTAGAAAAGGGATGGAAAGACAGAAGATGGATTAGAAAAGCAAGATTTAGATTGGGAAACGAGGTAAAAGAAGGGATGTATTAGGAAAAGAAAAAGAACAGAAAGTGCAGAACATATGAATGAAAAGAGGAAACGTGGGAGCATGTGTGGGAAGGATATAGTAGAGGAATTAAAGATAAATGAAACAGACGAGAGAATGTGGCAAAGGTTCTAGGGGAGGATGGTGTACTCTTAATTGAACCTAAATCTCTTTTTTAGATGCCTGTATATTCTGACCTAAACTTCGTCCATGGCATATTTTTTTCTTATTTTTCCATCCACGTTACCTCAAGATCATTTAATCGCTCTCTTTACTGCGAAAGTGTAGAAGACAGGCCATCTTTTAAGCTCCAAGCCACGTAAGAATTACACACCCATTGTCTAATTAAATTTTTCATATTGCATGAGGATCCTTTTTATTTTTATAAATTGCGGATTCAACTACCTGGACATTTATTTTCTAATATTAGAAACATAAACAACTTAAAGATCTATAACAAACAACTTTTTAATTTTTAGTGATTCAAAAATGTTTGAAAGAATTCAAATAGCCGGCCGTACGAATATCCTCAGCCATTTATTAAGTTGAAAGGCAGAAAATATTGTTTTTAATTCTTTTTCTGAATTAGAAGAGCGAAGTGTTGTTTTGAATTTATTTCTGGATTCGAATAGGGACATTTTTCATTTTCAACAATCTTATTGTGTTAAAGGAGGGGGGAGGCGGGATTCTGTAATGTTAAATTTTTTATAAGATAAAAAGGGAGAATTTTTATTGAGTTTAAAGGCAGGCAATTTTGAGTTTTAATTTTTTTTCTGAATTGAAAGTGTATTTTTTATATTTTTAACATTGTTAGTGAGTTGAATGGGATCGAATTTTATATTTTTAACATATGGCTTAATATAAAAAATCGGACATTTTTTGTTCAATTTTTATTTCAATTTAAATGTATTTTCCTTAAATATTCTTCAACTTGAAATTGGAAACCCTAGAAATTGTACGTTTAAAAATCAAATGGTGCCAAATGTTAAGAATTCCGCAAATAAGTATTAAAAAAGTACACAAATTCTATTCATCATAAGCAATGTTTGAAAAAAACGTTTGACCTTCAAAAATGAACATTAAACCTAGATTAAACTTTTTCGAAAATAGGGTTCTTTTTTCCTTTTTTCTTTGTCTCAAAAAAGCTTTGATTTTTTCTCTCAAATATGGGCATAGTATTATTTATTTGTACAGATAAACGCTCTGTAGTTTTTAGCGGATACCATCTTTTTCAACGATTTATGACTCTCTTAATATCGATGAAAAATGATTATGTTCAATAGAAAGAGCATGAAGAATCCAATCGAAACTTTAGTGAAAACAAAATTTTTTAAGTGATATCAAAATAGTCACAATAATATTTTGAGTTTTCAAACTGAAGGTTTTGAGAGGTAAAAATCTCAAATTTCTTTTCAGTAAAAAAACTCTTAATTAAAAAAAACTGAAATTTATTTTATACCTTTATTTAATTCCTAATAATAGTTTCTGAAAGGACCAATATTATCGAATTTGAACTTTAGGGGCTCAAAATTCGATTTATAAGGTTTTTGACGATGATACAAATTATAATCAGGCAACTGTTATATCATCAAGTATCTAGTAACATTCAAAATGATGGGATACATTTTTCTAAACTAAAAATTAAAAAATGAAATTTCTGTAAAAAAATCAGTATCATTTTCACCGTTTAAAAATGAAGTATTTTTAAAGTAGGAATTTAAAACTATGTAATTCAAAATAAATCACTTTCAAATTTTGCACCACGCTTTTTGAAATTCACTCATTTCAATCTATAGGGGAGACCATGGCGAGTTGAACCACTTTTCATTTTTCGATTTTTTATATTTTTTGTGACGAGCTTTTTCAAAAAATATTATTGTTACCTTGTTTTGTACACCTTATGCTTATATAACTACAAGCATCAAAAGTTAAATTTCATAACTGAGTTCATTAAAAGCGAAATTATATGATGCGGAAAATGGTTTAACTCGACCCAGGCCCGGGGCGAGTTGTACATACATGCGGGGCGCGTTGTACGGAGTCAATAATTTTGAAATCGTGATTCAACTCTTCAATCATTTATTACAATGCATAGATATATGAAATTGTATGAATGTATTTGAACAGAGTAGAACCTTTTTTTTCATTTTTTTTTGTCCTGCTCTTTTACTTTTTTAATTCTTTCTTGGTCTTCCTCTTCCTCTCTTCTCCGTTTGCTTTTTCTCTGCACAAGAGTCTTTCAAAATATTTTTTCCGGTCAGTTTCCGTTCTCTTTTTTCTTTTCCGACTCCCAATTCGTCTCTGATAGGAAAATCAATTAAAATTGCAAATAATACCTCGAATTTTAGTGGTCCAACTCGCCTCATATGCAAGTGGTACAAGTTGCGCCGACCTGCGATTGTCATTAAAAGTATGGAATTTTGTTGTTGCTAAAAACATAACCTCAAATCCTTGAAGGGTGATATATTTAAGGGTATACGAAATCTAGCAGGTCGATTGTTTGAAATTAATATGGTTTACAGAAAGCTTGGGATCGAAAAATTGAAACTTCTTAAAATTTACTTACGAGCCACGAAAATAAGTTTTTTATGATAATTTCGAACAATGTAACAGGTAAACAAAATAACTACAGGGACAATTCAAGTTTCAAGTAGTTCACTTCAATTTAATCAGATGGCGCTGCATGACGAATGCTTTAGAAGATAAACGTACTGGTTCAACTCGCCCCTATGTCCAACTCGCCCCGGTCTCCCCTTGTGCAAAATTAATAACTTGAAATTTAAGGATAAAACATTTCCGTACAAGGGAAACATTTTCATGCGCTAATAGAAAAAGTCGCTATATGAAAAAAATTATCAAACGTAGATTATTATATATAATTTTGTTCGCAACATTTTCTAAATGAAATTGAATATTTATGAAATCCTCTCTGGCCTCTTTGTGTTGCATAATTTCGTACAAATCAATACTTAAAGAAATTTCAAAGCAATTGTAGATTAATTAGACAGTTTCTTAGAATATTCTAAAGCTTCGAAGAATCCTCCTTAATCTTGGAGATACATTCGAAGAAGTTAGAATCTTGTTGAATTTCTCAGTCTTCTGAAATCTTATCAAGTTTGCTAGATTTTCTCGAAACCTCTCAAAATCGTGTACAGCATTTCATAAAGTTACAAAATCTGTTATACTGATAGTGATGCACGCCAGGACAAGAATTTATCGAATCTCGCTTGACGTTGCCCACTTTTGTAACTTTCTTGCATGCGAGAACTTTTGATATTCAACTGTCGAATCCCATCCCGTGTCGACTCGAATTTGCCAGCAAGATCAAGTAAGATTCTCGAGTGACAGACTTTAAATTTGAAAAATGACAGCTGCTTCGTTTTTAGAGATTAGGCGTTCTACTGAATCTGAGAATTTTTTTTAAACATGAAAAACTAAGAAAATGTTCACTACTTTTTATTTGAACTTCCTAACTTGTATCACGAACATCATAAGATTATGTTTTGGAAAAGAATTGAATTTTCAGCCAATTCACAGCTCCTTTTGGCTTCGTAGCTTTTAAATACGAAGAATATCTGTATTTTTATAAAATATAAAATCAGTCCACATACAGGAGAAGTAAAAAATATCCACGTGATAATAAGGAGAAATGAGGGGAGGCAAAGTAGGAGAAGTGAGGGGTAATGATGATGGGAAGTAGGTAAAGTGAGTGGATGTTAGAGGAATTCAGAGGAGGGGGAGTAGGAAAAGTGAGGTGTAATTATAGAAAAAGAAGTAGGTTAAGAAAGGGGAAGTGAGGGGAAAGATAGTAGGGAAAATTATGGTAGGACAAGTAGGGGAAGTGAGAGGAAGTCAGGGGAGGATAGGTAGGAGGAATGAGGGGAAATTACGGATATGGAATTAGTGAAAGTAAGAGGAAATAAGGGGAGGGGAAGT
Source organism: Andricus curvator (assembly GCA_932195095.1). NCBI lineage: Eukaryota > Metazoa > Arthropoda > Insecta > Hymenoptera > Cynipidae > Andricus > Andricus curvator. The sequence goes on along the minus strand of CAKNYM010051234.1, from coordinate 184,722 downwards.
AGGGGAAATTAGGGGAAATGAGGAATATGGAAGTAGTGGAAACGAGCAGAAATAAGGGGAGGGTGCTTCCCTCCCTAGGGTACTTGATGGGAAATGAGAAGAGGGGAAGCAGGTGAAATGTGGGATATAAGGGAATAAGTAGGGAAAATGTTGGGAAATTCGGGAAGAGGAAGTGGGGAGATGAGGGCAGGGAAAGTAGAGGAAATGACGAAAGTGAAAGTAAGGGAAGTGAGGGGTAATGTGGAAACGGTGTACCAAAATTGGGACATAATTTCATGTTCAGTTTGGTAATCAGCGACCAAAAAAACTAGGGAATACCAAGGTTCATCAAAATCCATGAAATTTATATATACCATTAAGCCATTTCCCTTTCAGGGTAGGCGTGACACTACCCAATTCGGGTAGTGTTTCTAGGTGGATATTTTTTTGTAGTAAATACCTACAAGTGTGGGCTCACCACACCCACGATGTGCCAACAGCACGCAGTATTCTCGAATGGTCACCCATCCAAGTACTAACCTCGCCCAACGCTGCTTAACTTCAGTGATCGGACGAGAACTGGTTTTTTCAGCGTGGTATGGCCGTTGGCATAGGAGTTTTATGGGAGTTATTCAAAGTGCGCATATATGCCTCATTACACATTTTTTCACGTATTTTTTTTTAATTCATTTGTAATCCAAATAATTCCGAGTAAATCAGGTGATCCAAGTATTCCACTTATAATCCAGATTAATCCACCAATAATCCGGCATACTTTACTTGTAATCCGTTTGTCATCCAATTAAGTCGGAGTGATTTAGGAAATCCAAGTAACCCAATTGTAATTTAAAAGATTAATCCACATATAATCTAGGGTAATCCACTTGTAATTCAGCTAATTCGAAGTAATTTTGGAAATCTTAGTAATTAACTTGTATACCATTAAGCCATTTCCCTTTCAGGGTAGGCGTGACACTACCCGATTCGGTTAGTGTTTCTAGGTGGATAGTTTTCTTGTAGTTATAAATAATTACAAATTTGGGCTCACCACACCCATAATATGCCAACAGCACACAGTATTCTCGAATGGTCACCCATCCAAGTACTAACCGCGCCCAACGCTGCTTAACTTCAGTGATCTGACGAGAACTGGTTTTTTCAGCGTGGCATGGCCGTTGGCCATGTTGTAATCAAAAGTAATCCAGGTAATTCGGTGTAATTTACATGGGAAATCAAAATAGTTAACAACTATTTTGTTGAAAAGTCGTCTTCTTCGATATAAAATTAATCTTCTTTGTTAAAAATTCATTATTTTAATAGAAAATTCAATTAGATGGTGAAAAATTATTCTCATTTGGTAGTAGTTCAAATTCAAAATTCATCTGTTTTGTTGAAAATTCGTCCTTTTGGGTTGAAAATTCTACTGTGTTGGTAGAAAATCCATTTGTTGTTTTGAAAATTTGAATACAATGTTGAAAATTCGTTCTTTTTATTTAAAATTAGTACTTTTCTTACCGAAATGTTAACTATGCCACTTGTAGTTGAAAATGTATATTTTTTAGTTCAAACTCCACTTAATTGATTGCTAGTTGAAATACTTTGTTAAATGTTTAGTTTTTATTTAACAATTTATCTTTTAACTCAAAAATTAAGTATTTTATTTTTGGACCAACATTGTCTTTCTTAGATGAAAATTTATGTATCTTGTTAAAATTTCGTTTTTTTTTTTTTTGGTGAAAAATTAAGATTCTTCAAGGAATCTGTATTATCATCAGAGAATGACAGAAATTTTTAACGTCTTTTCAGACTAGATGCAAATATAAATTAAAAATTATTTTAAAAATAATCAAGATTTTTTTGAAAATTCATCTTTTTGATTGAAAGTTGCACTATTTTGATGAAAATTAGGTTTTTTGCAAAAAAAAAATAATTTTTTGATTGAAAATGTAAGTATTCCAATTTAGATTGAATATTAAACCTTGACGGTAGAAAATTATATCTTCATGGTGAAAAATTTATGTTTCTTGTTAAAAATCCAATTTTTGGTTGAAAATTAGTCTACTTTATTGAAAATTGAACAATTTTGTTAAAAAGTATCCTTTTTGGTTGAAAAGTCAAATGATATATTTTTTTTAAATTCGTTTTCTTAGTTGAGATTTCAACTATTTTTTTTAAATGTATCTTTTTTTTGGCTTCAACTATTTTTGATCCAAATCAAAAATTTTCTTTCATTCAATTATCAACTATTACATTTTGCTGCAACTAATCTACTTTGTACAAAATTTAACATTTGTGCTAGAAGATTGTTGAAGATTCTTTATTTAAGTATAAAATTCTTCCCTTTGATTGGAAATTCTACTATTTTCTTGGAAAATCGTCGTTTTTTCATTGAAAATTTATTTTTAAATAAAAATTTACCTATTCCATTTTTGGTGAAAAATTGATATTTTGAGTTGCAAATTCAACTTTTTGGTTCAAAGTTCATCTATTCTGTTGAAAAATTTTGTTAAAAAGTAATCCTCTTTGGTGTAAAATTTCGTGTGAGACTAGTTGAGGCAGAGTAATCAACCGTAATTTTATGTAATTCAATGTAATCCTATGTAATTCGAATTATTCTTGAGTTTTCAAAAATAATTCTTCATAGAGATTTATTTCAGGGTAATCCGATACAACCCGGAGTAAACGATCTCCACTGGGCCGCAATTTTCGGATTTATTTCCCCCACGGTGTTAAGTGAAAGATTTAGCGTCTGTCAATCTATTTCTTTGTTTTTTCAACAACTTTTTCATATATCCAAGAAAACAGTTTTTTTGGTTTACGAAATTCTTTTTCTGAGTTTAAAAAAGATGTACATGTGACTAATAAAATAAAAAAATACTAAACTGTGAATAATGCTTTAAGCTCTAGTTTTTCTGCATAATTAATTAGGAACCAAAAACTTTTTTCCTTCATTTTGTTAGCAAAAAGAATTAAATGACTTCAGTCAACTGCATTCACGGTATTTTTTATGGAACCTGATGCGTGACTGATATCTCGTTATAGGCGTGGTTCAAGATCGCGTTTGCTTTGCCTCTCAAGAAGCCCTATGAAAAGTTAATGCGCGAAAACTGTGTCTGCGTTCAATTTTATCGTGATTCAAAAAAATCAATGGAAAATGTACACAATGTTGGTAAAAAATCCAAAAATCACACAATTCGCGTAAAAACTTTTTTTGCAAAAGTTATCACGTATTCAAGTAAAACATTTTTTTTATAGGGCTACCTCTAATAATAATTTGAAAAAAAGCTTCAAACTATTTGCCACTTTTTTCAGCCCCAAAGTACCAATCAAATTCTAACGTTTTTTTTTAGATCTTCATTTTCTGGAAAAAAAAAAATTAAAAAACTTTTTTTCTCTTAGTATCTTACCTTGCCATCAGGAACGATATTTCTTGAAATTATTATCATCCATTTATAACGAAAATATACCTTTCTTCTTTTTAATAGACATTTCAGCGAAAAATCGTCTTTAAAGTGCGATACAGTCACACTAAATCTTTATTTTCTCGGGAGATAATAATTTTTTGTATCAAAATTCTTCATTCTTATTCAGCATTACCATATATTGAGAGAAAATTTTTATTTATTTATTTCAATTGAAAATAAGAGTTTTAATCCCTATTCAAAGACGATTTTCAAACCCCATCAAATTTTAACCTCCAAATTCTTGAATGATTTACTCGGAATCTGTCAACTTTTTCTGATCAAACTTATTTTCTTCGAATTTATCAACTTAATATCTCGGGAATGAGATTTTATTTTTTGTTTAAACTGAAAATTGTACTTTTTATCGTGATCCGCAACCGAGCATGTTTCCATTTTAGGTTCCTGTCACTTTAAGATTGTCTAACTCCACTTTATTTTTCTCGGAACTGAATCATTTTTTCTAATCACACTTTTTTGTTAAAATTCAGAAATTTCTCTAAATTTCTATAAATCCCTTAAAATCCTTGTGAAACCCCTCGAAATATTAAAAAAATTACTTGAATTCTTGTGAAATCCCTTGAAATATTTTGAAATACTTGGACAATCCTTAAAATCTTTGAGGATGATTTGGAGTCTATCGAAATTTCTTGAAATCCCCTAAAATCTTTTGAAACCATTTTGAACCCGTCAGAAATATTGTAATATTCCGTGAAATATTTTAGAACTCATTGAAAACTTTTACAAGATTTGTTAAAATCTCTTTGAATTCCTTGAAGTCTTCAAAAATTAGTTGAAATCCATAAATATCTTGTGAAATCTCTTGAAGTCCTTTGATAGGTCATGAAATCTCAAACGATTCTTGAGAATTCTTCGAAATATTCCTGGAAATACTGTAGAATCTCTTGCAATATTTTTAAATACTTCGAAAATCGCTAAAATCTTTTGAAATCCATTTAAATTCCTAAAAATTCTTTAAAATGTACTAAAACCTTTACAAATTTTGTGATATGCCCTAAAATATTTTGAAACCCATTGAAAACGCTTTCAATCTCTTGAAATTTCTCAAAATCCTTGAAAATCTTCTTCAATTGATTACAACTCATAGATATTCTGTGAAAGTGTTTAAAATCATTTACACTTCTTTAATCCCTCGAAATTATTTGAAATTTTTTCAATCCCTTGAAATCCCATAACATTCTTTGTAATCCCTCAAATTGATATAAAGTCGTTTGAAATCCCTTTTGAAACTTTTTGAAACATTCAGAAATCTTTCAAGGAATCTGTATTATCATTAGAGATTAACAGAAAATATACGAACGTCTTTTCAGACTAGATGGAGCTATGACAGAAAAATTATTTTAAATACTTTATTATTTTTCTGAAAAAAAGATCTTCTCCTTTCACTCCGCTGGGAATCAAACCACAGAACTACTGATTTCCGGTCAGGTGCTCTTTCATTAAGCTACTACAGAGATCGTGAGAAGAAACTTTTTTCAGAAATACACGCATTATTTAGCGGAGCGAATGGAGAAGATCTTTTTTTCAGAAAAAAAAAATTAATTATTTAAAATCATTTTTCTTTTATAGCTCCATCTAGTCTGAAAATACGTTAAATATATTTTCTGTTAATCTCTAATGATAATACAGATTCCTTGAAAAATTTGATTTGTACCATCTAGCAAAATAATGCGTATATTTATGAAAAAAGTCTTATTTCTCGATCCCTCTAGTAGCTTAATGGAAAAGAACCTGACCGGAAATCAGTAGTTCTGTGGTTCTATCCCCAGCGGAGCGAAAGGACAAGATCTTTTTTTAGAAAAAAAAAAATTATTTGAAATTATTTTTCTTGCATAGCTCCATCTAGTCTGAAAAGACGTTAAATATTTTCTGTTAATCTCTAATGATAATACAGATTCCTTGGAAATTTCGATTTGTAACATCTAGCAAAATGATGCGTGTATTTCTGAAAAAAAGTTTCTGCCCTCGATCTCTCTAGTAGCTTAATGGATAAGCACCTGACCGGAAATCAGTAGTTCTGTGGTTCGATTCCCAGCGGAACGAAAGGAGAAGATCTTTTTCAGAAAAAAATAAATAAATTCTTCAGAAATCTTTGAAATATTAATATCTGATGTGTACTCAAAATTCGAATGACCAACCCTTCGGTATTGAAGAATTAATGGCAATAAATAATTTTTTTATTGATTGAAATTAGGTTATACTCTCTGATCAAAGTGGACAATTTACAATCTTTATTCGCAAAAATAAGGAAATAATTATTCAGCATATCAATTACGAATTAATCCAGCAGTAGTTGTAAACAAATTGAATGTCACGAGCAGATTTCATTTTTAAATTCCAAATGTCATCCAAAAGCCAATCAGGTTTTACATAACAATGTATCCGATACTTTTCAGAAAATTTGCTAACATCACTTTTTTTAGATTAGAAAAAATTTTAAAGATAGAAAGGTATAATAAACAATATTTTGTTTTTTAAATTATCTGGCGCATAATGTTCCTCAGTTAGAAAACCTGGGGGACCGGGTGACTCTGATTAAATTGCCAATCTAATAAATTATGCAAATATCGTATTTAATTATGGTTCAGCAAATATTGGAAATTCAGTTTTGAGAACCTTTAAAAACCAATTGGTATACTGCAGTTATTAGTATTAAACTTGTTACAATTTTTTTCTAATTTGGCGTTCTATTGTGCAAACATGGATCTATTTGAAAAATTTGAATGTACAATAAATAAAGAAATAGAAGCATTCCGCTTTGGAAGAATGTAGTCAGGGACGTGACAGGGTGACATTTTCGTAAATTTTAATTATTTATCTTTCTTACCAGATAAATTTTAAACAATTGGTGTACAAATTATTATAGAATGACCCCCGCACTATCAAATCATTTAATTCAAACGAAAAAATTGCACGAATTGAAACTAGTACTTTTCTTGAGACGTGATAGTCTCGATTTTTTTATTTTCACGCTCATATAAACCTAACATTGAAGAAATTGACTAATTAGCACTTAATTCCAAGTTAAATGTGTGCTGGAAGATTCTAGTTAAAAGTAAAATTAAACTTATGCTCAAACTCTCCAGAGAGCCTTTTGATGGCCAATTAAAAGACCTTAATGGTGGCATTTATGGCCGTTACTTAAAGTAGAGATTCTAGCGCCCGGGACTTACGGTGGCATCCTTATGTTTTATCCAAAGTACTAAGTAATAAGACTATAAATGGAACGTTGAATGTTAACTACCTCTTTAATTTTTTTGTTACCTTCTTCTCCACCATAAGTGCGAGGGATGATTTATTATAGAAGAGCAGAAATTTTCCTTAGTGCTGATTGCAAAAAATTTGATGAAATAAGCCTTTGAGAAATATTTTTGGGGTCGATTTTTCTCTGGGGAAAAGTTTTCAAAATTACGACAACATTATTTGAAACAAATTTTAACATGAATAAAGAGTCAGATGGTGAGAAAAATAATGTTGAAAAATGAAAGTGCTAGACTTATCAGTGAAAAAAACTTTTGCGTTTCATATTTTAAAAAGCCTTCAAACTAAAAGCTTTTCAAGTTTAGGGAAATTAAAAACCTCTTTTTAGTCACAGAGATGTTACAAAATAGGTGAATATTTTTCTCACAAAATTGGAAAAAATCAAAGTAGTGCTTCAAAAAGTAAACATTTTTACACCAACGATTTCTTTTGTAGAAAAAAAGAGCTTTTGAAAAACTAATTCTCGTTCATTCTCAAAATAATGTTATCAAGAACTTTATTCATTTATTCCAAAAATGGGGATGTGCATTGAATGATATGAACGGATATTCTGATTCTTTAGTAACTCATTAGCATCTTCCGAAAATGAAAAATTGTTTACTAACAGAAAATATTTTTCTCATCAAAAAAGTTCGAATATTGTGCCCGCTCGCGCCAATTTTCGTCGCAAACATCAGTATGTGAGCATAGAGTATGTGAGTCACGTCATTCTTCGCGAGAAAATTTAAATTATTTAACTTATCTGAAATTTTATACTTTCAAGTAAAAATTATTTATAAACATGTATCTGCATGCACAATTGTCACTCAACAAATTCCATGCATTATTATTAACTAATAATTGATTCTTAGCCTTTATCATCCCTGGAATGAAATCCATGTACAAAATACTTCTTGACTAATGATCTAAATTCTTTGGGAAATTCGCCGGTTTCCACTTCCAATCTTTGCTTTTTTTTTAATGCCACTTGATGAGGCTTTTACATTCATTCGGATTTTATATTCCTCATTTTCAGGCATTTTTTAAGTAAGATTATGCAATCTGCTGCCAAGTCGAAGCCGCAATCGATGGATGCAAATAAGACTCTAACATCATTTGGACATATTTGGACAATAACATCATTTTTTTAAATAATATCAAGCGCAGAAAATTAACTGTTGATAATTATTAACTGACAATTAATATTGATATGTTACTCATAATTATAAGTTATGAGGTACATTAAATATGAACTTTTTATCTCCGATACAGGTGAAATATTCAACCTCTAAAGTTTAGGACGTTATAACTTGATTATTTTGCAAGTTTTTATTCGTTAAAAAATGCAAATATTCACAGATTTTACTGGAATCAGCATTGAAAAATTGGCACATTAAAACTAAATTTAAAAAAAACTGAACTAAACTACATTTTACTACATTTTTAATCGCTACAAGGAGAGGTTAAGAATTTTTTTAGGCGAAAAATTTTGTTAAATAAAATCTTATTGTAGCTTGTGTGACAAATTTGTAGCTCTTCTCCCGATGAGCAACTTTTGTCAATTCACTTTTCTCATAGTTTGCGTCGCTTGTCCAAAAATTAAATTTCTAAAGTTTTAATGCTATTTTTTACGAATAAAACTAAAACCACGTATTCTATCAAATGATAATTCCAAACAAATTTGTCTCAGTATTTTTTTTCGTAGCTTGTGTCGTTTGTCCAAAAATTTAATTTGTCAATTTTTAATGTTGTTTTCACGAATAAAACAAAAACTACGCGTCCTACCAGAATGTGATTCTTGACAGATTTGTAGATCTTTTTTGAGAGCACAATTTTTGTCAATTTATCTTCTATCTTATCTTGTATAGTTTGACTGAAAAATGGAATTTTTAATTCTTTATTATTTTTTTTGTGAGAACAAAATTTGAACTTTCGATTTTTCAAGAAAATTTGAAAAGTTGTTATGACAACGTTATAGGATGTTCAAAAATCAATTTTTTTCTCCTCTTGCCTTTTTCGTATCAGGCGTTGTTTAGCTTAAACTTTTAATTTTCTTTTTTTTTTAATTTTGTAAATACTACAACTCTGGTAATTTGTTTTTCATCGAAAAAAGTCATAATGATAAATTGTTCGCCTTTTTGAATACTGCGAACAACCGTACATAGAATTTTGAAATTCTAAGTAAAAGTGGTCTCAAAAATTTTGAAAATGCTCTAACTTTTTGAATTTGTATCCAAAATGGCTGGCACACAAACTTAACCTTCATTTTAGGACACTTGAAGAGTATGCCAAAGCCCAATCCAATATGTCAATTCTTTCGAAAGTTATCGTGCTAATAAACTAAAGATCTACAGACAGATCTACCGACAGACTTTTGTTCCCAAAAAAGATTAATTTCTAATAAAATTTTCAACCTTATCAAAGAAGTATTTAAAATTTTACACGAATTTTCAACCTAACAGATGAATTTTCAAACAAAGAAATGAAATTTCAACCAACAATAAAAATTGTATACCAGAGAGTTTAATTTTCAATAAAATAGAGGAATTTTGAACCAAATAATTTAAATTTCATCTGAAGAAGATAAATTTTCAACCAAACATGGAATAATTAAATTTTCAGCTACAAAAATTAATTTTCACAACAAAAAATGTAAACAAAATAGTTAAATTTAAAGAAAAGATTATTTTCAACTGAAATGATGAATCATCAACCAAAAAAAAATTAATTTCCAACAACGTAGTTTAACTACCTGCTAAGTGATTGAAGTTCCAAACAAAAAAGATGAATTTTCAGCTGAATCCCACCAAAAAGACGAATTTTCAACAAAATAGTTTAGTCCTCAACCAAAAAAAAAAAAAAACACGCGTCCTATCAAAAAGTGATCGGCTACAAATTTGTAGATTTTTTGTTACGCACACTTTTTGTTGATTCATTTTTTTTTCGTATCTTACATAGTTTTTCCAAAAACTTAATTTTTTTTTATTGTCAGCGTTATTTTCACGGATAAAACAAAAACTACGCACCCTATCGAAACATGATTGATAACAAATTTGCAGCTCTTCTTTGGATGAATAAATGTTGTCTCCACATTTTTTTCGTAGCTTGTGTTGTTCGTCTAAAAATTTACTTTTTCTATTTTCAATGCTGTTTTTTACGAATAAAACAAAAACTACGCGTCGTATCAAAAAGTGAATAATAACAAATTTGTATATCTTTTTGGTTGCACAATTTTGATCAATTCATCTTTTGTCGTATCTTGCACAGTTTAACCCTAAAATGGAATTTCGGATTTTTCATTATTTTTTTGTGCGGTCAAAATTTGAATTTTCGATTTTTCAAGAAAATTTAAAAAGTTGTTGTGACAATCTTGTAGGATGTTCAAAATGCAGCGTTTTTCTTCTTTTGACATTTTTTCATATCATGCGTTGTTTTGCTTAAAATGTTCATTTTCGTTTGTTTTTTTGGAATTTTGTGAATACTATCACTGCGGTAATTTTCGTTTATCAATAAAAGTCATTAGGCTAAATTGTTCGCCTTTTTGAGTACTACTAATAACCGTACATAGAATCTTTATACATATCATAAAAAAAATTTACCTAGAAAATTTTGAAATTGCGCTCACTTTTTGAATTTTTCTCCAAAATAGCTGGCTAACGAACTTGTCCTTCATTTTAGGACACTTGAAGAGCATACTAAAGGCCAATCCAATCTGTTAATTTTTTCGAAAGTTATCGTGCTAGCAAACTAAAAATCTACAGACATACAGACCGACACATTTGTAAAAACCTGTTTTTATGATTCAGGGGGGCTCAAAATGTGGAAATTTACCAAAAACGGGGGGGGGGGGGGGTCAGATTTTACACAAATCTAATCCATTCTCTGATGAAAATGTAGAAATTAACATGGTGCTAAAGTTGTCTGATTGGTGCACAGCAGTACTTAGTGACTAGGGAGTAGAGTTCCTCTAGGGAGAGTTGAGACACGTTTCTCCCTCCAATGGTTGCCGCTGTACCGGAATGTTGATATTTACATGGGGCGCGAAAACTTGAATAGTGCTATTTTTATTAATTCTTTTCTTTATGACAATTTTGAAGTGTAATTGTTTCAAAATAAGTATTATTACCTTCCCAATAATTCATAATGTTCGTGTGATGAGTGTTTTCTTTATTCTACATTAAATCCTGTTCCAATTAAAATTATAATTTGAAAATCGAGCCAAGTCAAAACAATCGAAATCAATAAAAAGTCAACTAGTTCCGGTAGAGCGACACTAATCAGAATTGGAGTACCTCGTGTCTCAACTCTCCCTTGAGGATCTCTATTAGTGACTAAATAGAGTTAAGTAAGTTTTTTTCAAGAATTAAAAACTTTAAAAAAATGTTTATTTTCTCCATAGTGTTATTCATTGCTGCAAGATTCTGGAAATATTGTTATCTTATTTCATGCAATATTCCCATTGAGAAAACGGTTGCTTTTATGCAGAACAAATGACCAGTTAGGGGTGTTGGATGAGCAATTAAGGAGTTTAATCGGGCAGCTAGGGATTATAAACAGAAGTAATAAATAATTTTTCAAAATATTACTGATTAAAATGAACTTTTATTAGAATGTGAGTTCTGCCGTCCTGATGAAGAAACTGTACAACTGCATTTTTATGAAAAATGTGTTTTTTTATATGGTTGGATTCGTAATGAAAAGGCGAATTTATCTATGCTAATCATTATTCAAAATTGTAATTAAGTTTCGAGATAATTAGGTCTCAATTAGCATATCTACAGCGATTTTCGAGAATTCCACGCAGATGTGTTTTTGCTCATGAGGATCCTCGGTCTTCGTGCAGTCCGATTTCCTGAAGTCGAATAGCACAAGTACATGTTAAAGTTTCTTCACCCGGATTCGAGGGTAACTTTGAGCCACTGATCCTTCTTTTCAATAAAACATCCGCATTTTTTATTTGTCAAGCAAAAAGAATTCTAGTTGATTGATAATATAATTATTATTAATTATCTGAAATCATCATAGGAATATAATTAATACATTATTATCCTTTTAGAGACTATCGTAACCATTTGGTGATATTAGAAAAATTGTTATTTTTTTAAATAATTCCGAAGCTTTCAATTTTAAAATTGCGAAATAATTGGACAATGTTTTTAAAAAATCGCTCGCATGCTTTTTTTGTAAAAAAGCATATAAAAAAGTTATAAATATTTTCGTAAAAATACATTTAATTCGCTGATTTTGCCCGAATAATTTAAGCAAGAGATGAAAAAATTGATCGAGTCCTTTTTTGTGTTGTGTTCTATAATATATTATTGTAAATAATTCATTTTTAACTCTAGTTTTTGAAGTAATATAGTTTCTTAAATTCTTTCATATAAAGGAATAATCAATAATTTTACCTAAAAAATTGAGAAATGATCATATAAAGTACATTTTTCAGTATATTTGAAAAAATGAGAAGATTCAATTCAAAATCGAGTTGAGGAATAATTTTTTGAATATTAGTTTTTTTTAATTAAGAATTTTAACCTTAATGTATATTCAACTGGCAGATCTCAGATTATTTGTAAAAAAAAAATTTACTTGGTCTACCGAACCACTCCAAATAATAGTCGTTTTTCATTACAAACAATTTTTTATAAAAAGAATTTTTGGTTTAGAATTCGAATTATTAAACTAAAAAATTAAATTCAAAAACATTTTAACATTTATAGAATATATAAAAAAATGTCGAGTTAAATTTAGTAGATTCTGTAAAATTCACATATGTATTAAAAATCTTTTTCTTTAATGGATATTATTTATTGTTAGAATTTTTTGTTATGCTTGTCAGTCGTAAGGTATGTTAATGAAACTGTCAAGCGAAATTAAATGGTTTTAATAGACAATTAATAATTTCATCAAAGTCTGTAAACTCTTTTGTTTTATTTTGTGCTCACACAATGATTTTAATGATCAAAATATCAAATTAATTACTTTTGTATTATTGATACATTTTGTATTAACACAACTTAACAATTAATTGCAATTCAATAAGTAATTAATAATTACATCACAATTTTACTCCTCTATCAATTTTTAGAAAATTTGTAGTTGTTAAGTTTCTCCAGCAGGAAACTCGGGGGTTCTTGAAGGCTGATTCCTGTATTGGGCAGCAGATCTGCGCAGATGTGTTTATAAGTAAGGATTCTCGGCGATTTTGTGAATTAATATCTAGCATATCTACAGTTTTGCATATAAATAATTGGAATTTGCCAATTTTTTTTGTTTTAATAAATGGAGCATGTCCGATTTACCCAAGAACAGTAATTTTTTTTCAAAAACTCTCATACGTTAAAAGGTACAGATGCAAACGCGTTTTATTGAATATCTCGGTTCTTCTCAAATGCAGTTGTATAGTTTCTTCATCAGGAGGGCACCATTAACTTATCGAAATTTCAATGAATAACTCTTTTATAATAAATTTAAGGGAGGTTTTTCGGGTTTCAATCGTGTACAAAATTACGATTTGTATTTCTAAATTAAAAAATTTAAATTTATATAAAAATAATGAATCATCGTGAAAGCATTTAATCTATTAACTCTTTGATACTTTATTAAAAATCTTTAATTATTAATATAATGAATTATCAAAATGAAACGATTATTCAGTCAGCATATCTACTCATTAAAGAATAGCAGGCTGAACGAATAGACATTTATATAATTGAATTATTTTGTTAAACAAATTTACTAATATTTTTATTTAGTTATAGGTGAGGTGATAAATATATTTACAATGAATTTTCTTATTTAATCTTCATTAAAATTTCATAATTCATGAATGATAAATAATGAAAATGAAAAAAATGTAAAACTATAAATATTTCTGATGAAAATTTAAATGCACCAGTGATGCATCTTGGAAACAAATTCATTACATTTTAGGAAGGTTGATTGGACATTTAGGGAGGTAGCAGGCATTTAGAGAGGTTAGGCAGGAATTCTGGAAGGTTAGGCGTGCTGTTATGAGAGTAGCGCAAATTTGGACAGGTTGGTTAGGCAGTTAGAAAGGCATCGGGCATTTAGGGTAGTTGGGGAGGCAAGTAGGGAGGTAGCTGGCCTTTGGGGAGTTTGGTTAGGCATTCAGGATAGTACGGGCACTTCGGAAGGTTAGGCGAGCAGTTATGAGGGTAGAGTGCATTTGGGGTGCTTGGTTAGGCAGTTAGAAAGATAGCGTGTGTTTAGGGTGGTAAGGTGGCCGTTAGGAAGGTAGTGGGCATTAAAGGAGGTTGGCCGGGCCGTTAGGGTCGTAGAGGGTTCTTATGGAGGTAGCAGGCATTCAAGGAGGCTGGCTAGGCAGTTGGGGTTGAGTGATGCTAACACCTGCCAAGTCTCATTGCTTCAAGTCACATTTAGGGCAAGTCACATTTGCGCCAAGTCACATTAGTAGATAGGGTTTTCCTCATCAGCAAATCAGCAAATATCAATCCTATCTGCAATTTTGCGTATAAACAATGATTATTATTTTTTGCATTTATGAATAATAGCTAATCAATAAAAAATAATCATATATTAGAGGATGCATCTCAGTAAAGATGCAAACACGTTTTCTTCAATATTTCAGTTCAAATCCAAAGGATCAAGCGTTTCTTCAAAGGTACGGTAGAATGAAGAAGGTGGCGAGCATTCAGAAAGGCAAGGAGAATTTGATAAGATTAGTTAAGCAGTTAGGAAGGGAAAAGGCATTTAGAAATATTATGGGGACATTTAGGAGGATATCGGGCATTTGGAGAGGTTGGTTATACAGTTAGGAAGTTAGCGGGCATTTAGGGAGTTTACGCAGACTATTATAGAGTTCCAGCGGTTATTCAGGGAGGTCTATATTAAAAATAAAATCATTCGCAAAAGAATCTATATAATCTATTTTGGAATGGCTCTGCTGAAACTGCACGAAAACGGAAAACGCTAAGCCCGTTCTATTTTACATTTCCTTGAGCTGCATTCCTGCATATGTAATATCTTGAGTCAATTGTGGTTCTTCATTCACGGAAGTGGTTCTCCTCATGAGGATCGGGAAACGTCGAAAAGACGGAAGTAAGTAATGGAATTGATGTTGGACTGGGAGAACGACAAACAAGGGCTGCGTGCCAGAACCGGCTGTAGTCTCGCCATCGAATCGGCCTCACAAATCAGATTAATTAGCAACTTGCTTTGAGGCTAAGGTCGCCTCTAATATTGAGAGTGACTTCAGGCAGTACCATATCTGACCTGTAGACATTACTATGATTTCCCTTTGATCCAAAGTCGAGTGACAATGCACTATCGTTCATGTAATTGAGTGTAAACAGTTATGTATCAACTTGGAAATCAGGGCAAACGTATTTCCACAATAGGTAGGAAACCAGCTAAATATTCTAGGGTAATTTCCGGAACGTTATGCAATGACTAACGATAATGATATTGAAGTTGACTAACATTACTGTATGTAAAGAATGAAGCAAAGGTGGAAACACAAGTTTATTGAAGAGAATCTTTTTCTGTATTATGCGAGGGAAAAAGCTTGCAAATATTGGAAAATTTGAGAAGATCCTTTTATCAATGATAACGAAATTGCACTCTATCGTCAATTTTTTAGCTGAAAAGCTGATTTCTAAACTTAGATTAAGGTCATAAATTAAAAAAATTGAATGGTTTTCAAAGTGAAAGTTTGCGAAAATTTGTGACCAGAAATCACTGATCACAGGCATATTCCTCTAGTATTATACAACTCTCATAAAATTCTATATCGCACTCTGCCGTCCTGACGAAGAAACTGTACAACTGCATTTTTATCAAAAATGGGTTTTTTATATCCTTGGATTCGTTATGAAAAGTCGAACTTAACTATGCAAAACATTATTAAAAATCATAATTAAATCTCGAGATATTTAGGTATTGAATAGCATATCTACAGTGATTTTCGAGAATTCCTGATGAAGAAACGAATTTTACAAATTTTACACGAATTTTACACACGAATTTTAGAATTTGGGACAGTCTGAGTCCTCAGATTTTGATAAAAAAAACACATCTGCGCAGATGTATTTTTTTCATGCTTATCTCGTCTATTCTGCAGACTGTGTTCCTGATATCGAATAGCACATGTTCATGATAAGTTTCTTCACCCGTATTCGAGGGTAACTTTCAACCGCTGATCCGTGTAAAAAGGCATATTCACCTTTTTTATTTTTAAAGCAAAATTAATTGTTGTCAATTATTAATATAATAATTATTCATTGCCATAAGTAGTAGTAGTAGTAGTATACCATTAAGCCATTTCCCTTTCAGGGTAGGCGTGACACTACCCGATTTGGGTAGTGTTTCTAGTGTTACATTATTAACCTTTTAAAGACCATCGTGCAGTGGGGTAAAATGACGAAAAATTGTTCAAAATACGATTCCGGCTACAATTTTTAATAGATTTCAAATTATTATTTTTGGAATAAAAAATAACTAAATTCTTAGGAGATCCCTAGAAACCGATTCGAAAATATGATTTTTAATTACTTTATTTAAAAATGAAGTTAAAGAAATGGTAAAATTTGAAATATTGTTGCTTTAATAACACGTAATGAATTCAAAATTATTGATATTACATGTGTACTCGATTAATAAACATTTGTGAAGCATAATTTGATAGTTTATTATAAATAAATAATTTTTTACAAGCAATTGTGTTCTTATAAACAATGGTAGGTGATTTTTAAAGGATTTTGGATAGCTATTAAGTGAGTTTCGTTTAAAATCTAATTTCAAGTAATATACAAACAAGAGAAAACAAAATATATATATTTCTTATTGAAATACAAAAATTTTATATCATTTTATGTTTTATTTTATTATTCAGTAAAGCAATCAACAAATTCAGTAAACAAATCCGCAGTTTGAGCAAAAAGGATAAATAAACCAAGCATTTCTTGATTCCTGAAACTCTGAAAAATTGCTCAAACTGTGAACTTGTTTATAAAGTTTGTCAATAACAATCACGTTTATGAAACGACAATATAGTTCACTGAAGCATAACTGGAAATTCAAACTAAACACGTTTAAAAAAAGGTACTTCAAACACTAAAATACTTCTCAAAGGTGGCTTTTGTTTATCAAATTTGTTCATAGCAATCACATTTTTCATTAAATGGAAATATAGTTTACTGAAGTATCACTAACAAGCTTAATGAAGTACGTTACAAAAAATAACTGAAACTAATTAAAATTGCTTAAACTGCGCATTTGTTCATAAAATTGGTTTAAAAAAATCAAACAATTGTCATGAAATTACCATATGATATACTGAAGCGTCACTGCTAAGTTAAACATAGCACGTTTTAAAAAAAGTACGTCAAGCGCTCAAAAATTGCTCAAACTGGGCATTTATTTATCAAATTTGTTTATAACAATTATAAATACATTTATTTTTGTTTTCTAATATTTGTGTATTACTTTAAATTTAATTAAAACCGAAAATCACTTTATAAATATCTCGGACCACACCAAAATCACCTACTATTGTTTATAACAATACAATCGTTATGAGCAAATTATTTATTCATAATAAACTATCAAATTATGCTTCACGAATGTTTATTTATCAATAACACAATAATATTGATTATTTTGAAATAATTATATGTTATTAAACAAAACATATCTTAAATTCTATTTTTTTCATCATCTAAACTTAAAAAGCCTGTCCGCGCAACGTATTTTAAAATAAATGTTTTTAAAATAGAGTTAATTACTATACATATTAAATATCTCCTCCTTAAATGAATATCATTTGGTGTTAGTATTTATTGAGTTTTTGGCGCTAATTATGATTTTTTTGCGGTGTTTTAAAAACACAAATTGTTTCTAATACATAAAGTACTATACATACTTTCTACTAATAAGTATATATTTCCATAAATTGTCTAAACAAATTATTTTCGTTTATAGGTATATTTTCCTATAGTAATATTTGATAGTTGTGGGTTCTTCTGAATTTAATAAACATAATTGTTTACACAAATTATTATTGTTCATAACTATTTTTCTTAGAATAATGCTAGAAAGTTGCGACTTTTTCTGACCTTTTCAGCTTTTCTTCGAATTTTTGGTTAGAACCAAATTATAAATATTAATATTAATTTTTTAAAACGGCTCTTAGAAACTACTTTAAGAAAAATTCACATTTAATATCACCCATATATAGAAAATTCGAAGATCATTTCAAATTTCCGTTTTATTTCAGAAAAATATATTCACAAAAAAGAAAGAGATTGCTTAAAATTTGATTCTCGTTATTGTTTGTTTACTTTTTATTCATAACTAAAGAGCCAAAGCAAAGTTGAAAATTTCAGACAGAACCACAACTTCCTATAAATTATCTGAGATAAAATAGTTATAACAAATAACAAATTTTTTTAATAATTATGTTTGTTGACTTGCATTAGTTATTACCTCATTAAGTGAAAAGTTGACAAAAAGAGAAAATTTTCAGAAAAAACTTCAACTATCTAGCATTACTATAGGAGAAGATAGTAATTTAGAAGACAATAGTAATTTATTTAAGCAATTATGTTTATTAAATTTCATTAATTTTAACCTCGTTTTAAGTGAAGAGTGGACGAAAAATAGAAAATTTCAGACTTTCTAGCATTATTCCAATAGAATATTATTATAAATAATCACTTATTGTTCAAAAAATGTATTCTTTGTGTTCAATTTAATTGATTATTGCCTTGCTCTAAGTGAAAAATTGGAAATAAGTTTAAAAATTCGGAAAAACCTTACTTTCTAACTCAATTCTAAGAGAAAATAGCTAAAAACAATAATAAATTGTTTAAGCAATTTATGTAAATATTTCATTATTAGTAGAAAGTAGTATCTTACGTATTGGAAACAACCTGTGTTAGAAAAACTGCGAACAAATTATAATTATTAATTATTATTATGAAGAGAAATTTTGAGTTTCAACTCGATTCACCTAATATTGACGATTCTGTATAAAATTTACAAAAATATATTTTTTCTTATGGGAAATATGTACACGTTGAACTTTATGAGGCTAGCTGAATCTCTAAATATAATTTCTTTTAAGCGCATTTATTTTTCTGTGGATTCCAACAAATTTGAGGGCAAAATGCAGGAAAATTTGGGAAAAAATTTACGATGTATTTTTGGACCACTCTACTGTACACTCTTTTATTTTATTTTGTACTCATACAAAAGTTTGAATGATCAAATTGATTACCTTTGTATTAATGATATATTTTGTATTAACAAAACTTAATAAATAATTGTAATTTAATCATAAATTATTAAATTATTAAGTTCACCATAATTTTATTAGTTACTAATTTTTGGAAAATTGTAAATGTTTAGTTTCTCCATCGGGAAAGTTTCAGTTCTTGAAGGCTGATTCCTGACTCCGCAGCAAATCTGCACAGATGTGTTTTTGAGTAAGCATTCTCAGCGACTTTTTGCATTAATATGTAGCATATTCACAGTTTTGCATATAAATCAATGAAATTACCAATTTTTTTTTATTTTAATGAATAGAGGATGGGCAATTTACCCTAAAACGGTACTTTTCTTTTATTGAATATGTCGGTTTCTTCCAAATGCACACTGAGAAAAATGGATTATACCCAGTAATAAAAAATATGTTACCGGATATAATCTTGGACTATTAACAATGAGAAAGCGTTCTAGATTATTAAAACTACCATCTCTAGATATTAAGAAATAGATATTACGGAATAATATCTTGGATTATAAGACTTTATGATCTGAGATAATAAAATCTATAATCCAAGATTTGAAAATCTAATATCCATATTATAATTTTCGTCCATCAGATAACCTCAAATATATATAATAATTTTTGCAAAAGTATTTATGAACCTATACAAAATTTTGAAAGACGAGCCCGGATGTAGAAATGGAAATAAATTTCAATTTTTAAACACGCAATAAGCAGGGAAGCTGCTATCATAAGACTACCAAAACGGAAGTAAAGGAGGCTAGGCTTCTGTACTTGTACAAGTGGCAGTGATGTGTAATGAAAAGAAATATAAACTTACCCATTTTCTAAATCTAAATCAGGTGTGATCTAGCACTAATAATTATTTTATAACTTTTAATTATTACTTGTTACAATGCGAGCGGATGCATATGACACGCGTCATGATGCGACGTACCATCTGAGACTAAGAGCCTGGATATTTTAAAATCTGAGATGTTACAATTTAATGTCTCCAAATTATAAGAATTTAATATCTGGAGATTATATTTGGTAGCATCTTCAAATATTAAAAAAGTATCATAGATTATACGCGCTAATATACTTTTCTATACGGTGTATTATTCTTTAATTCTATCATCCAGTTCGTATAATCCAATTTTCTCAGTGCAGTTGCACAGTTTATTAATCAGGACGGCTGTATTGGCGTGGGGCACCGGAAGTTAAAACAAAGAATGAAATAGACTTTTCAACGTTTCTTAATTTGGAACAAAGGTTTTCCCTCATATAATAGCGTCATTACGCGATGAACAACATGTAACTCTGCGCATGAGGGAGGGTTCGATGATATCTGGAAGGCCGTAACTCGTTCATAATTTGGACGTGAATTACAAAATGTCCCGTTGCCATGGTTGGCGTCGATCAGATCGCGTGACAAAGTCTGACGTATAAAGTATGTCAACGTCATCACTTCGTTCGGTATTGTTAGCCAACCGTAAGTGCAATCCGACTGAGTATACTCGAACGGCCGCCTAATTAACATTGGAATGGGCTGGGAAGAGCTGGTGCGTTTTCATTGCGGTGGCAATAAATCGACGAAACAGATAAGCGTTATCGCGGTCCTTCGGCGAGGATTAGCTCTAGAAACGCTCCTCCATTTTCACTAAGGAAAGGATGCCACTATATACCCAAAATAATCGATCACCAAAACCTTCTCAGATGCGCTAATTAGTATTTTCTCGAAAAAGGATGAACAATGCCAGATGAGTGAGAAAGCTGTTGTATGAGAAGAAAGAAAAGCTGGGATATTGATTATCATTTTGCAGTCTTCACAAACAGAAATTTTCATACGCTTCTACTTTACTTGTTGAATTTACCGAGTGTATCAAGGTCCAAAAATTCGACTTTCGATTTTTGGTGATCGACCTCTCCCAGTTTGTTAAATTTCCGGGAAAAAAATCCGTTCTTGTTTCAAATCGATCAACATCAACCCGTGCTCCTTGGTTTTTTTAATTAATATGACGTTTTGAATAATTAAAGATCGGTTTTCAAAAAGTGGAAAAAAGAAGCACTTTTTATTAACTTTTTGTGAATCAAAGTTTATATACTTCTTGATGAATGTTCAAGGAATAATTTCCACTCAATTATTTTGATTTTGACTCCCCCCCACCCCCTTGTATTGAAAAAATAATATTTTTTGTTTAAAATATTTCAGAAAGCTGAAAGTTTAAACCATGTTTTCCGCTTATAGATCGTGAAAAGTCGCTACTTTCTACAATTGATAACGCAGCTAATTAATGCTAAGTGTGATATTGTTTGTGAAAGACAATTCGCAATTATGAAACCAATTAATATCACTCGCTTCTTTTAAGAAAAAAGATGGGGGAAATTCTTGTTTTTTTTTTATCTCTTACAGTATGTCGCTTATTAATCAGTATTTTCTTATCTTAAAGCAATCGATCTGAAATAATAACTATCGTTAACTTATATGAAAAATCATTATTCAAGAAAATTATCATTGTTTAAGAAAATTATTATTGTTTAAGAAATTATGGTCTAACTACTGAGAAGGGAAAACACACTGAGAAAAATGGATTATACGAACTGAATAATAGAATTACAGAATAATACACCGTATAGAACAGTATATTAGCGGGTATAATCTGTAATATTTTTTTAATATTTGAAGATGTTACCAAATATAATCTCCAGATGTTGAATTCTTATAATCTGGAGACATTAGATTGTAACATCTCAGATTTTAAAATATCCAGGCTCTTAGTCTCAGATGGTACATCGCATCATGACGCGTGTCATATGCATCCGCTCGCATTGTAACAAGTAATAATTAAAAGTTATAAAATGATTATTAGTGCTAGATCACACCTGATTTAGATTTAAAAAATGAGTAAGTTAAAATTTTTCTTCATTACACATCACTGCCGCTTGTAAAAGTACGGAAACTTAGCCTCCTTTACTTCCGTTTTTGTAGTCTTATGATAGCAACTTCCCTGCTTATTGCGTGTTTAAAAATTGAAATTTATTTCCATTTCTACTTCCGGGCACGTCTAGGAAAATTTTGTATAGGTTCATAAATACGTTTGCACAAATTATTGTAGATATTTGAGGTTATCTAATGGCTCAAAATTATAATATGGATATTAGATTTTTAAATCTTGGATTATAGATTTTATTATCTCAGATCATTAAGCTTTATAATCCAAGATATTATTTCATAATATCTATTTCTTAATATCTAGAGATCGTAGTTTTAATAATCTAGATCGCTGTCCCATAGTTAATAGTCCAAGATTATATCCGGTAACATATGTTTTCTTACTGGGTATAATCCATTTTTCTCAGCGTAGTGTATAATAAGCGACATAGTGTGAAAGATTTGAAAAAACTAGTATTTTGTCCACATTTCCTACAAAAAGGGGCAAGTGAAAGAATATTAATTATTTATATAATTGCAAACTGTCTACCACAATAAATATCACTCTCAAAATTTATTCAAACTGTCATTAATTCCAGAAGAAAGTAACTTTTTATGATTTAAACGGGAAACAAATTGTGTGAACAAATGAAAATTGTTTAAATAATTGCCAAATATGTTGACCAAGAAAAATATAGCTTTTGAAATTCATCAACTGTATCACTTATCTCAAAAACTAATAACTTGAACTTTGAGAAAGTTCCAAAAAATACCAACATGAATTTTAAATTAAACTGCTACTTTGAATTTTTTGGGGCACTTTCCGGTCACAGTACAAGGGGAATGGAGGGGTCAGATTAAAAATTTAATGACTGTGAATTATTCTTTGAACATTCTTCAAGAGGCTACAAAACTTTAATTTACCAAAAGTTGATTACAAGTACTTATTTTTCCAAAAACCGTGCTTTTTCCATTTGAAACCCCATGTTAATATTTAAAATCCCGGGGCATAGGTTATTATGTTAATTGATTCGCAAAAAAAAAAAAAAATTCCTATTTCCGGAAAACGATCAAATGAGAAGGAAGGGATCAATCACCAACAATCGCAAGTCGAATTTTACAGGTATATGTTTGGGACTACCCTAAGTAGTAAAATTATTTAAAAAAATGGTTTCAACTTGCAGCAAATACCAACTTTTTACGATTTGTTGGGAAAAATATATACAAATAGAAATTGTTTAAACAATTCTAAAATATATTAAATAAATAATATTATTTTCTCAATACAAGTGGGTACAGGTACAATTTTCGATTTTTTGGTGCATTTTTGATCATTTTTCTCGTTTTTATAAACAAAAAAACTAACCATCTATTAAAATCAATTTTCACGTTCTCCGAGAAAAAATTGCGCTATTTCTACAATTATGAACTTCCTTGGACAGAGTTTGGTTAGTGCTAACATGCAAGGAAAACGAAAAAAACTACAAAAAATGTTATAAGTGAGCCAATGTTTAATTTTGTTAAACTGTTATTATTGGTATTTATTGTTATTCTTTATTGTCGCTGTCGATCCGCTCATGTATTTCGCCTTTCTTTTTGGTATTAGGAAGGTAGCGCGCATTTGAGGAGGTTGTTTGGGTAGTTAGGAAGGTAGAGGGCATTTATGGAGGTTGGTTAGGCATTTAGGAAGATAGCGCGAATTTAGGGAGGTTAAGCAGGCAGTCAGAAAAGTAGCATGCATGTTTTTTTTTCTTCAACCAGAAGTGTCTTGTGTATTATAATAAACCCATAACTATAATGATACATAAAGGGACTTTTCTTTATGCTAAAATATCGAATCAAAAGATTCTATACTCTTTAGAGCCATGATTGTAATGTTAATGTTGGAAGGGTATTTAGGAAGGTATGGGGCATTTCGGCAGGTCAGTTGTGCAGTTAGAAAGACAGCGGGTGTTTAAGGAGGTTGAGCAGATAGTTAGGACATCTAGAGAGGTAGCAAGTATTCAGGAGGGTTAGACGGGCAGTTAGGAGGGTATCGGGCAATTGGGAAATTTAGTCAGGCAGTTAGGAAGGTTTCCAGAATTCAGATAAGTTAATGCGACAGTTCGGAGGGTATCGGGCATTTGGGGAGGTAGGTTAGGCAGTTAGGAAGATAGCGGGAATTTAGGGAGGTTTGAGAGGGTAGTTAGGGAGTTAGCGGATATTTATGGAGGTTAGTTAAACCGCTAGCAAGCTTGAAGAAATATAATTTTTCTGCGAAAGAAGTGTCCTCTGTAATACCACGTTATTATTATATTTTGAAACAAATAAAGCCACAAATACAATATACATCAAAAGACTTTACTTTATATTATAGTATCAGTCTTAAGATTCTAGAGTCTTTGAAGCCATGCTAGTAGTGCGCATTCGGGTAGGTTGGTTAAGCAGTTAGAATTTTAGCGGGCATTTAGTAAGTTAAGCGTGTATTCAGGAAGGTATCCGGAATTTGGGCAGGTTGGTTAGACAGTTAGCAAGGTATCAGGCATTTAGGGAGGTTAAGTGGGCAGTTATAACGGTTCCGGGTATTTGGAGGGGCTGGTTAGGCCATTAGGGAGGTAGCGGACATTTAGGGAGGTTGATTACGCAGTTAGGAAGATAGAGAGTATTCAGAGAGGTTGGGAAGGCATTTAGGGATGTCGCTGGCATTTGGGGAGATTTGTTAGATAGCGAAGAAGGTAATTTATTTCATCAAATTGTTAAATCTCTAAAGAGATACATTTTTTCTTCGAGAAGAAAAAAAAAGCTGCCACAACTACCATAATACATCCAAAGATTTTACTTTATACCAGAGTATGAATCTCAGGATTGTAGACTCTTTAGAGCCACATAAAGAATTTTTTGACATATCAAAGACCTTTTTTTGGAAAGCCAACACGAGTTCCGCGAGGATAAGCGAAATTGAACCGTCACGGGTCTATTGCAATTGTTCGCGAAACGAATTAACGGAATACACGCAATGCACTTCAACTTATTCAAGAGTGCCAACCTATCTCAGTCTCGCATGTGAAGCTAATATATGTTGCCGCGGCATGAACGAAACAGATCGCTGGGTTTAGTGACCACACGAGAAAAACTTTCGACCCTAAAAGTCTCAACTCCTGATTCCCAAGCTTATCAACCGGAAGGCAAGTTTTAAGATCTCTTAGATACCGCTATACTTTGAAAGAAGCATCGTAATCTTGTGATCTTCAGAAAGTATCTTTTGTAACGAATTTTAATTTCTCGATCGATGAAAATATGGGATAGAAATAAATAACTGTCCATTTTTTGAGCATGATTATGCATCATGCATTAGAAAGGAAATGTATTATTCGTTTCTACTTTGAAAAACAAGACATACAATAATCCTATCTAAACAAATCGGTGGAACGAAATTATCGAACATCTCGCACGTATTCTTGTTGAATACCTGATTGGTTGCATGTGTGAATATAACTTTAAATGACTCTTCAGTTTGTTCTTTTGAATTTTGTAAGTCATAATTTTCAAATTAGGAATTTAATTTCTGAAAGAGGAAAAATTCAGATTGTAAATGCTTCTGTAATAATAAAGGCAACAATTTTGTTCTTAACACTTGACCAAATGTTTCAAAAATTAAGTTTCTGGCCGGGGTTAAGAATCCCTAAAAATGAAAAAAGGTTTCTATTCATAACCCCTTGACCATAATAAATGAGGTAATATGAATATGTCTCTTAATACAGATTAAGATTTTTCTGCACCATAATTTTAGTAAGTCAAAATTTCTAAATAAGTAATTCTATTCGATGACACAATTTATTTATGAATGTTTGTAAATAATATTGATAAAAGAGGTGAGCAAAATTAAGTTCTGGACAAAAACTTAGAACATCTTAATTTACGAAGAGAACACATTTCTGGGAAAATTTGAAATGATTTAGGTTTTATTTTAAAAGATTAATTTCAAGCCTTGAAAATTTCAAAATATTATATTTTTTAATTTTTGCAGGTTTTTCAAAATTTTTAGGAAACTGAATTATTGTGCCAGATATTCATAAGTTTTACAAGTTTTGCAAAGATTCAAAAACAATGTGAATCTTGAGAAGATTTCAACAAATTTGAAACAAACTGTAGATTTTGGAAGATATCGAACCAAAAATTTAGAAGCTTTTCAAGATTTTTGAAAGGTTTTGACATAATAAAAAAATTTCTTAAGATTTCTGGACATTTGTGATTTTTGTGCTCTTGCGCAGTTAAATTAAAACTTTCAAATTATCTAATAAATTACTGAAAATGTCACACATGTTTCATGTTTGTGCTTTTTGCTAGAAATCAGTATTTTGTATAGGATTCTAATACAAAATCATAAGATTTCGAATAACACTTTAAATTTATACAAATTTTAGTTTGTGCAAGTTTTTCGGATTTATCAGGATTTTTAAGCAAAATTAATATTTTAGAACCAAAATAAGTAGCCTCTGAGGGATCGCCATTTTTTAACAATTTTAGGTTGAGTTAGCGTTTTACAACAAAAATTGCCATTTTAAAATAAATTTCACTATAGTTCGAACCATATTTGCAATTTTTAAACAGCTTCAAGTTATATTAACAGTTTAACACGAAATTATTGGTATTCTCATTAAAAAATGATTAGATTTCAAAGAATATTGTCAATTTTTCAACAAATTTAGGTTATGTTAGTTTGTTTCGCCTGGAATCGGTATTTTAAAACAAAAATCATTAGATTCAAATTCAATGATTTTTGTTTAAAATCATAAAATTTACAAGCTCGAAAAATTTTTTATTGTGTTTTTTATCAAAAATTGAAATTTTTATCAAAAAGTTAATAAATTTCAAACAAGATTCATAATTTTCAAACAATTTTAGGCTTATAATTTTATATTTATAATCTTTCAACAATATTTGCATTATGTTATTATTTTTTATCGGAAAATGATACCTGTAATAAAAAAACCTCTATTTGAGAGAAGATTCACAAATTTTTACCAATTTGAGATTATGTTGTCGTGTTCACTAGGGATATAAGGAATTAAACGTTTCATTCAAACTTTGAATTTTTTCACGTAAAAGATTGAAACGTTCCATGGTCAAAGATTCATATGCTTCATGAAATATAGGGGGAAGGGGGAGAAAAATTATTTTGCGCATGCAAGATTTGAAACATTGAAATGTTTCACGAGAACCCCAATGTTTCACGCAACTTTTCATCAGACCGAAGTTTCATGAAACTTTACATTTCTAGTTTTTACACAGGAAATCAGAATTTTTGTTTAAAAAAAAGCATTATATTTCAGAGAAGATAAAATTTTGTGTACACTTGTATGTTAAGCTAGCAATTTTCACCAAAAATTTCGATATATATCCTGTATTCAAAACATAAAAACATTAGGTTTAAAAGATGATTTACAATTCAGAAAATTTCTTTGTTATATTATTTTAGTGTTTCTTGTCGAAAATGGCTATTGTTAATAAAATAATTAGATTCCAAATAGTATTTATAATATTTGAACAATAATAAAGTATGTTAGCGTTTTTCTTCGAAAATCAGTTTTTCATACAAAAAATTTAACTTTAAAAGTTAAACTAAAGCTTTTGAAGAACTTTAGGTTAACTTAGTGTTTTTTGTCGGAAATTAGTGTTCTTATCCAAATTTCATCGGTTTAATTGACTATACAAAAATATTATATACTAATTCTGAAGTTAAGATATCAATTTTCTTAAATTATAAAAAATATTGTCCTTGCTTTTCTTTCCTATTATTTTAGATAATATATACTAAGAAAGACAAAAATTTTGTATTAACACTAATTTTATATTTTAATTTTAAAATTGCGTAAGACAACAAAAATCGTGCGCGTGTTTGCTTTCTAGTAATAACTGAATGAAGTAAATAAAGTAATAAGAAGAAAGGGATAAAAAAAATTAAAAACTAAAGTAAGTCCATTCTATCGCGAAATAAATCCCTGCAAAATAATAATTGACCATCAATTTAAAATCGTTCAAATGAAAAAATATGTCAACCGTAAAATTAAAACCCATAATTCAGACCAATCATTGGGGGAAGAGGGTTTTCTAAAGTGTAATTAAAATTTAGTTTTTCTTACTTTGCAAGTATTTCATTATATTTTTTCGAACATTTTTTTTCTTCACAATAATTAATGATCAAACGATATAAAACACAGGAATTCCCTGGAGTTATCGTTAAAGTGAACAGAACCTCTCTTTAAATTCTTATTAGTTTTTAGTGTTTCTAAAAAATACCTTTGATACTTAATTTTTTTTAAATCTCTAAATTTGAACTAGTGAACATTTTGCTAGTTGAATTAGTAATTTAGTCTGACTGACTGATGAAATAATCATATTTGTAACATTTTACTAATGGAATAGTAAAACATAACAAGTTTATTTTAATAAAATCAATTAGTGAATATATTGACTCACGCTGTAGTAATTTCATTTACTAATAAATTATTGAACATTTTCGTCGATTGTTTTTTATATAAATTTTTGGATGCAAAGTAGTAACTATTATTTAGTATTATTTTTAACGTGAACATAAAGTAAGATAAAATAGTTATTGCTTCAAAGTAGCAAATTATCATTATTATTATTTTATTTAATAAAAAGAAGGTAGAATAGATATATCATAAATATTTATAATTTTTCCATTTTGAAGCAATAAATTGGAAATACTTTTTATGATGGCGGAGGTAATATATCCTGTATGCACGTTTCACAACATTACCTTTGTATTATTTCAATAAAGTTAAAAATGTAACACAATCGAATTTATTCACAAGATATCAACTTATTCTCCAGGAAATTTTTAGCATGTCACTCATTTATTTATTTCGACCCATTTATATTTATTGATTTCATATATTCCTGAAGATTCTGCTGCTCAAAATGTGACGTATATTAAATTATTCATTTGATGAAAAATTTAAGAATATTTTTATAATTCCGGAAGAGTTCTGATTAACTTGTTTCATTATTCAGTACCAATATTTTTTATTACCATCTGTTGTATAAGAAATTCTGATTTCCCTGCTTCAAAAGTTTTTCTGATCGCAGAAGTAGAATTAAATTTATATACTCTTTTTCTCCTATTTCCAAGAAACTTTTCATTTTTCTCATTTTTGTCGTTTTATTCTTGAATGCGAACTAAATTAATAGAACCCAATAAGAAAAGTTAACTATCTTTGGTGGATAGAATTGAGAAGTCCAATATTCTATTTCTGGTTTAAAATTTATCTCTTTTGTTTAACAATTCTACTATTCGGTGAAAATGCAACTTTTTTTTAAAAGGTCATCTTTTCTATTCCAATATTCAACTGTTTTGTTGAACATTCGTCTTTATGGATAAATAATTCGTCTTTTTGGACTGAAAGTTCAACTTTTGGTAAAAAAACTCATCTTTTTAGGTTGAAGGTTAATTTAAATTTTAAACAAATAAAGCTCTACTATTATATTGTTGGTTCAGAATTCATCTCTTTTGGTTGAAAATTTAACTATTTTTAAAAAAGTCAATTTTTTGTTTGAAAATTCAACTAATTGGTTGAAAGTTGAACTACTTTGCAAAAAATTATTTATTTAAACTTCAACTATTTCGTTTTTAGTTGAAAATTGATCTATTTCAGTTAAAAATTAAACTATTGGGTTGAAAATTCATTTTTTCTTGGAAATTCTTCATTTTTAGTAGAAAATTTATTGATCTTGTTGGTATGCAAATTCAACCAATTCAATATGAAATTAAACTATTCGGTTAAAAAATAACTTTTTTGGTTGAAAATTCATATTTTAAGTTTAAAAATTCAACTGCTTTGTGAAAAATTCGTCGTGATGGCTTGAACATTAAACGATTTAGTTCACTTTTTTTTCTTGACTGAAAAATCTTTCTTAGTGTAAAAGTCGACTATTTTCTTGAAAATGCGTCTTTTTGGATTAAATATTTTGGTATGGAAATTCAACTATTTTGTTAAAAATTCATCTTTCCGGGTATAAAAGCCAAAGTTTTTATAAATATTCGATTGAAGGTGCATTCACTTCCGCGTTAATAAGCTTTTTTTTTGACTGAGTTATTTAATTTTGAGCTAATTTAGCAGCTGAATTCCAAACTACAGCGAAAGCTGATATGAAATTTTCGCTCGTTGTTCGCTGAAGTTCTAATAATGAAATTGAACGTACTTTCAATATATTAACAGGAAGAAGTTATTAGATTGGAAAAGATATAATTAAATTGTTGTTAAAGTTAAAAAAAAATTGAAGAAAATAAGAAACCTGAAATATTTACGATTGTAAGTTGGTGATAAAACTATATCACAGTGATAAAATGAACAATCTATGCTTGAAAAGGCTCTAATTTAAAATAAAAACAATTTGGAAAAGTGGCATTTGGAAAAAAGTTCATTTTCATCTAATAGAGATGAATTTTCAACCAATAAGGATGAATTTTCAACCAAGAACTATTATTTTTCTACCATAAAGTATGAAATTTCAATCCAAAAGGACAAATTGTAAACGAAATACATAAATTTTTAGCCAAATAATTTAATTTTCGACTAAAAAATATAAGCTTCTAATCAAAAATGGAATAGTTGAATTTTCAGTTTGAATAATTACTTTTCAACCAAATGAAAAAAGTTATCAACCAGTTGAATTTAACAACAAAAGCCGAATTGTTAACAAAATATTCGAATCCTCTATTAAATAAATAATTTTCAACAAACAAGATTAATTTTCTTTCCGAACAGACTGATTTTTACAAAAGACATGAATTTTCTACCAAATAGTTGAATTTTTAACTTATAAAGAATAAATTTTCAACGAAAAATGGAATAACTAACTTCTCAGAGAAAAAAATTAATTTCCCACACAAGAAAAAACCAATTTTTAACAATATAGTTTAATTTTCAAAAGATAGTTTAATTTCCAACCGAACATGAATTTTTAACTAAAAAGTTCATTTCCAACCGAATAGTCCAATTTTCTACCAAATTGTTGAATTTTCAAGCCAAAAAGACAAATTTTCTGTTTTGAAATTTCAACCCGAAAATATGAGTTTTCTATAAAAAAGTTAATTTACGATCAAACAGTGGATTTTTCAACTATACTGATGAATCTTCAAGCAAGCAGTTACATTTTTAAACAAATAAGATGGACTTCAACCAAGAAGATTGATTTTTTCCAAAAAAGCCAAATTTTCGTAAAAGACATGAATTTTTAACCAGAATAGGTCAATTTTTAATTTACAAAATAAATTTTCAACCAAAAATTGAATAGTTACACTTTCAATCACGAAAAATAATTATCAACAAAAAAATGTATTTTTAGTGGAGTGGTTACATTTTCAACCATAAAGTTGATTTTTCATCAAAGAAGACTAATTTTTTTCACCAAAAAGGACTCATCAACAAAATAAATGAATTTCCAACCAATTAATTAAATTTTCAGCTTAAAAATATGAATTTTCAACCAAATAGGTGAATTTTTAACTGACAAAGATAAATTTTCAACCATAAATTAAACGAATTTTCAACAAAGTAGTTGCACTTTCAACAAAATAATTAAAATTTCAATTGAATAGTCGAATTTTTAATCTAACCAAATAAATTCCGAACCCAAAATATAATAGAAGACTGTTCAATCAAAAAATAGCTTTAAGCTTAGTTCTATTAATTCAGTTCACATTTAAGCGCAATAACAAAAAAAGGGGAAGTTTTTTGATCAGCGAGGTATAGTAAATAATATGATGTTAATGTTTTTTGTCTACTAGGTCTAAAATAAATATTGTTTAAATATTGATTGTTAATTTTATAAGTTGTGAAAAAAATCTCTCTAGCTCCGCTGGGATTCGAACACCAGGTCTTTCAGATTTCCGGTCTGATGCTTTAACTAACCATTGCATTAAAAGCATCAGACCGGAAATCTGAACGACCAGGTGTTTGAATTCCAGTGAAGCTAGAGAGATTTTTTTGACAACTTATAAAATTAACAATCAATATTTAAAAAATATTGATTTTAGACGTAGTAGACAAAAATCATTAACATCATATTATTTATAAAAAGATAATGTCTCAAGAATTTAATTAAAAGTATTCTCATACTAGTATCAAATAGTCTTAACTCATTATGCACTGCTTGATTGACGCTTATATAAAATTCGACTTATATTTCGTATTTAAAAATAGGAAGGGGGTCAGCTTCAGTGTCACATGACATTTTTAGGGGGCGGGGGAGTTCACCGAAATGTCACAAATTGTCACAGGAGAGAGGGGTGAGTAAAAAAGCTTATTAATTATTAATTATTAATTATTAATTATTAATTATTAATTATTAATTCATAAGCTTATTAATAATATGTAATTCTACTTTGTTCCCCAGCGAGTACATTACATTTTCCTATGAGCTCTCGTAATTAACGTCGGTTACACGCGGCTGTTGCTCTGGACCGTCACTTTATTTTCATAGTATTTATAGCCGTCTCTTGTAGTTGGAAGTTGGAACGAGACAACTTTGATGGAAGGTTTTTCCTCGAATCGTTCATATAAATTTATAAACGTTCAACAAACTCCCATGAAACCTATCAAAACTCATTGAAAACCTAATTTCCTTCTTCAGGCAGGCTTCATTAAATAATTTACAGTGCAAAAAATAATTCCGGCTTTCTTTTTTCAGACAAGATGAGAAGCAACCTAATTTTTGATTACATGTTTCAAATTGAAGTTAAATAGTATCTATAAAGGAATGGGATCACAGAATCTTTTATTTTCTGAAATTCTTATTTTACGCCACGCCCTCGTAGATATATCAAGGGTGGCAGTACAGAACTAGATAACCAACAAAAATCTAAATCCCCGTAGAGAAATTTCCCAATTTGATCCTAATTCCCGACGTGGCCCCGATCGGGTTAGCTCAATGCGGCCCTAATCATGACTGCTGTTGTGGTCCTGATCGGGACCACATCGGGCTACACTCTGTAAATCAGAGTTTGCTTAAAAATTAGAATTAATTACATTTAAAATTACTCCCTGTCTCAATTGGTGAATATTCAACTAATTTTCAGTTCAGTGACTAATCTAAAGTAACTAGTTGAATTTAACATCGCATATGCAAAGAATATAAGAAACGAGAAAAAAAAAACTTAAATTCATTTGAACAAAATGTCTAAATATGTATGTTTACGGATGCATTAAATTAGTTAATAAATATACAATTATCAAGTTAGTAATAATTGTCGTAGGTATATTTTCAATCTATTTAGAGTTTATACTTATTTAGATTTGAATTTGCCGCGCTCTTCTCGAATGTATTCGATTATCTTCCATTTGATTATTTGGCAACGAAAGGTAAACAGATAAACCGCTTTCCGACGTACGTATACACTTGATGCTGTAACTTTTTGGCACTATAACCTCACTTTTTTATTCTTTGCTCCACGGTCCAAAAAACTTTTCAATCCAATTGTCGAATTTTTTAACAAAAAAGATTAAAGTTCAATCAAATATTAGAATTTTCAAGAGGAAAAGCAAATTTCGTAGAAAGCAGTTGATTTTTGATCAAAAAAGTTCATTTACAGCCAAAGAAGTTAACTTTTTTACCATGAAAGCTGCATTTTCAACAAAAGAGTAAAGTTTCTAAGCTAAAAAGTTTAATATTTCACAAAACAGTAACTTCACAACAAAAAATGAATAAATTGAAGAAAAAAAAGATTATCAACCAAAAAGTTGAACTTTCAACAAACAAGAATAATTTTCGACCCAAAAAGACGACTTTTTAACAAAAAATATGAATGTTTAACAAGATAGTTGAATTATCAACCAAAAAGTTGAACTTTCAACAAACAAGACAAATTTTCTACCCAGAAAGACGACTTTTTGACAAAAAATATGAATTTCCTACCAAATCCTTGAATTTTCAAAAACATAGGTTGAATTTTCAACAAACAAGATTAATTTTTCACCCAAAAAGACGACTTTTTAACAAAATACTTCAACTTTCTACCAAATAATTGAATATTTATCTCCTAAAATATACATGATAAAGTTTCAACTGAAAATAGAACTGTTAAATTTTCAGATAAAAACTCTGATAAAAAATTAACTTTGAGCAAAAAAAAAATGTTCAACAAAATTGTTGAATTTTTAACCAAAAAGGAAAAATTTTCGACCAAGAAGATTAATGTTCTATAAAAAAAGATGAAGTTTCAACAAAATGCATGAATCTAACGATAAATTTCAGAATATTTTTCAAAATATTTATATAATTTTATTGTTCAATACGTTACAAGGATAGTTGATGCGACAGATTACAAAGACTTTTAAACTCTCTGAAAAATTAACGATGATTGTTTTCAAATATTTAAATAATAAAGTTTAATATTCTTAATTAATTGTTGACTTTTTTATTAAATAAATTTATTTCAATAATATTTTTATAAATAAAAATTAGTAGGGGCCTGGCCAGGGCCAGATCGGGCCTTCCTTATGGATACCCCAGTCAGGGCCTGATCGGATTAGGCGTTTCATTTCGAGTCTGGCCCTAACTGGGATAACCGATTGGGGCCAGATTGTGCCAGATCTGGCCCCAACCAGGGCCACTCTGAAATTTCTGCACGAGTCACTATTCAAAAATAAAACAAAAGTCCACTCTTGAGCGGAAGTGTTCCTAAATTGAGGCCAGAAACGTTTGATTAGGAAACCACATCCAATTTTGAAAAAAGTGATGTGGAGTTAACAATCTTAAAGTCACACTGACCACAAATTAAAGCAGGCTCGGCTGCGGATTGCGATACAAAATGTAATCTTTCGATTAAATCAAAAAAGAACATTCTACCAAGATATTAAACTTTTGAATGAGCGCAAAAGAGTTTGGATGTGAAAAAATAAGGGTGTCCATCAAAAAATTTAATTTACGATCAAATAGTTGAATTTTCAACTAGAACGATGAATCTTCCACCAAAAAAAAAAAAACTTGAATTTTTTACGAAAAAGTTCAAATTTAAACCAAGAAGTTGATTTTTGAAGAAAAAAATAATAAATTCTAA
The DNA here is from genome assembly GCA_932195095.1 of Andricus curvator. Classification (NCBI taxonomy): domain Eukaryota; kingdom Metazoa; phylum Arthropoda; class Insecta; order Hymenoptera; family Cynipidae; genus Andricus; species Andricus curvator. The sequence continues at coordinate 149,773 of CAKNYM010051234.1, read as the reverse complement.
ACGGAAAATGTAATATTTAATATTTCATTCTGAAAATAATATAATTTGAATCAAAAAAACAGTTGAATTCAACCAAAAATGGAAAAATTACATTTTCAAGCCAGAAAATTGATTCTCAACAATAGAAAATGAAATTTTCTATAATAGTTAAATTTTCAATCAAGAAGTTGATTTTTTAACCAAGAAGATCCATTTTTTTTTACAAAAAAGACTAAGTATCAACAAAACACATAAATTTACAACCAATGACTTAAATTTTTAACTAAAAAATATGCATTTTTTATCAAATAGTTGAACTTGAACTGAAAATGATCAATTTTCAATCAAAAATGGAATAGTTTCATTTCAATTTAGAAAATTGATTTTCAAGCATAAATAAAATTAAGTTTCCACAAAGTAGATGCATTTTCAACATAATAATTAAACTTTCAACCTAATAGTCTAATTTTTAATTAAAGCCAGATTAATTCCGAACCCGAAATATAATAATAGGCTTTTTAACCAAAAAAATTAGCTTTTAAGAAAGAATAGTTGGATTTTCTCATTGGGTTGTATTAATTCAGTTCACATTTAAGCGAGAAAAACGAGAAAAAGAGGAAGTTTTTTTGAAATAGGGGAAAGAGCGTGAAGTCTGAAATAATATAAATGTGATTTTTTAACCATATTAATTTATTATATAACGAGATAGTTGAAAGGCCATCTTTAGCGAAATTCGTGAAATTTATAGAAATGTATCACCAGGAACCGTACTAAACAATGTTCTCAAATGAAAAAAAAAATGAAAAATTCAATTTTCTATCAAGAAATGTGAATTTTCAACAAAACAGTTGAATCTTCAACTGAAAAATATAAATTTTCAACCAAAAATGAAATCATTAAATTTTTAATCTGAAAAACTAATTTTCAAGCAAAAAAAAAACAATTTTTATTCAGTTGAATTCCACTAAAAAAGATTAATTTTTCACAAAATACATGAATTTTCTATTAATAGTGGAATTTTCAACTGAATAAAATAAATTTTCAGCCAAAAATGAAATAGTTAAGTTTTCAGATGAAAACATAAATTTTTATAAAAAAAAAAGAATTTTAGATTAATTTTCTACCTAAAAATATGAATTCTATGAATACTCAAAAATTAAAGATATTTTAACGGAACAGTCGAATTTTCACCCAAAGAGATGAATTTTCAAATAATATGATTAATCCTAAAAAAATGAATTTCGAAGAAAAGATTTTAACATACAATTTGCCAACCAAAGAGATGAATCTTAAACAAAAAAAAAATGAATTTTCAACGATGTATTTCTACTTTCAACCAAGTAGTTCATTTTTGAGCAAAAAAATGACTGTTCAACAAAATAGTTGGATTTTAAACAATATAATTAAATTTGTAACCAACTAGTAGAATTTTACACCAAACGGGATCAATACAGAACCAAGCATATAATGGTAGACTTTTCAACAACAACAAAATTAACTTTCAACCAAGAATTGTTTGATTTTTTTTTCAAATACAGATTCAAAATTAGTTTCTGAAAAATCCAAGAAGTTTTCTGAAATTTTTTTTCCAAAAATTTAAATCTGATTCCCGGCTCGAATTTGTATTCCCGGTTAATTCCCGACTATTTCCTAGTGTTCTTGGTTGGTAAACCCTGCTTTGGTATCCTAAATGTGTCGGAATTTTCCGAACTTTTCTAACATTTTAATGAGTTAAAAAATAAATATTTCGACATACTATACATAATTTTTACTTTATTCACAAACTATTGTCCACCTGGACACGAAGGAATGAAATGAGAATACTCGCCAGGTCTTACGTCTGTGATCGATCGAATCTTATGCTATGTCGAGCGTCTCGTGTAATCAAATGGTAACCGATTCACATGGGTTCAAAGGGTTCCATTTACGTACTTAATGAGTTCCTTTGTATTCAAACTGTGTCAGAAACAATTACAAGAGCAAAGATAGATCAAATGTATGTAACTAACGGGTTTAGAATAGGTTGGAACTTTATAATCAATTTTGTAGACTATACCTGAAGACATTTTTATGATGATTTACTTCAATTCTCAAAAGTCAATGTAGTTGAAAATTTAAATGAATAATGAGTACTCAAGAAAGGATATCCACAATATTACAAATAAATCAAGAACGAATAAAATTATTTATAAACTAACGCCGTTCGATCCAGGCCAACTGAATTGAAATTTTCAGTATCCAATAATTTTTAATAATAGATCAGCGGAAACATGCACTGTGTACGTGAGTTTATTAATATTTCAGAATAAGGAACTGTTAAAACGACCATAAGAAATTAATCTGCTGAATAGTTAATCAGAATCTACACATTTTACTAATTCAACGCAAACGCTGCTAGGTGACTTGTATCAGTGGATATCAGATAATAATTAATAATTATATCAAGAAAAAATTTAAGCAATATTTACATATTTTTCTTAGACAGAAGTCGGTCAAATTAATTTATGAAGAAATTCTATCTTATTAGCATTACAAGTATTTGAAAGTGAGACAAATTTAATTGGATAACTATCAAGACTCAAAATCCTCTTCTGTTTGACAATAAAAACCACAATTTCTTTTCAGGTTCAAGTAAATTTTCTTATCTAAAAAAAGTGGTGTAACAATGTGTCTCGAAAATCTCGCAATCATTTTTGTTGAAAACCTGATTGACTTGTCATTACTTGAAGTTGTTTTATATCTCAAATTTTTTATTTTTTAAATTGAATCTACAAATAATCCCTTTAAATAAGAAAAATAATAGAAAACATTAAGCTAATTGAGAAACCTTTGTGATTTTTAATACTCTAGCATACATGTTTTATGTTAGTGCTTTTCTCTAAAAATAAGTATTAAAAAAATGTCAATATAAACGAAGTGTGTCGTCCCGGAATTCGGGATGACTTGTCTAATATTTTTCATAAGCTTTGCCAGTCGTCCCGAATTTTCGGGACAACTAGTCAGTCCATCCCATTTTCCACCTCCCCCAATTTTTCGGGACGACTAGACGCATTCTTATATAAAATCATAATTTTTTTCGGTTGTTACCATTTTTGCTGGAAATTGACATTTTTAAACAAAAATCTTTAAATATTAAAGGTTCATGATCTTTTAACAATTTTAGGTTAGGTTGACGCTTTACACCAAAAATAAGTATTTCTTAACAAAAATCACTATAGTCCGAATGAGGTTTTCAATTTTTTAACAATTTGAGGTTATTTTCACATTTTTCGCAGGAAATCGGTTATCTAAAAAACTTAGATTTTTAAGAAAATTCACATCTTTAATAATTGTCGGGTATGTTGGTGTTTCACATCGGAAATCGGTATTTTTAATAAAAAAAATCATTTTATTTTAAAGATTTATTTTTAACAACAAAATTAATTCAAGAAAAATTTACAAGTTGGAACAATTTTTTGTTATATTATGTTCATGTTTTTTTGGAAAAATTCGGTATTTTCAATCACAAGAGTCATGAGATTTTTCATATTATCATTCAAAATCATTATATTCACAATTTTTGTGAAATTTTTATTTTTTTTTGCTTTTGATACCAGAAATCTCTACTTTCAATAATAAATCATCGGACTTGAAAGAAAACATTTTTTTAAACAATTTTAGGTTATGCTTGTGTTTTTCGCCGGAAATGGTTATAAATTTTGAAGAAGATTTATAATCTTCAACAATTTCTTGTTATGTTATGTGAGTGATTGTCGTCTGGAATTGCTATTGCTAATAAAACATCATTAGATGCCTAAATAAATTTACAATATTTGAACAGTAATAGGACATGTTAGCGTTTTTCACCGAAAATGGGTTATTTTCAACAAAAAACATTAGGATTAAAAAAATATTTACAATCTCAAACCATTTTTCGTTGTATTACGTTATAAAGTTTTTCGTAAAAATTGCTATTGTTAACAAGCAATCGTTAGTTTTTGAAGAATTATAAAATATTTGAACAATAATACAGAAAATTAATATTTTAAAAAATATTTTAAGAAATATGGATTGAAGACGATGTAGAGGGAAACAACTAGTATCAATATTATAATTAATGATATAGGATATGTTAGCGTTTTTTGCCGGAAACCGGTTATTTTTAACGAACATTATTTGACTTCAAAAATGAAACTTAAAATTTCAAAAAACTGTAGTTTATATATTGTATATAAATATTATAATATAATTTATGAACACTATGGAATGAAAACAATTTGTATAATTAATAATTTTATATTTTAATATACAAATTGCGTGATTGCTCGCATAGCGCGCGTGTTTGTTTTCTAGTTGTTTAAATCTGCACATGCAGTAACTTTAATAAGTCTGTTATATATAATATAAAAAATATTGTTAGAAAATGAACCATCGAAATGGTTCATATAAGGAAGCAAAGGATTTTAGATTATGTTAGTGTTTTTTGTAGAAAAAAATTGGATTTTCAACAGTTCATTTTTAGTTTAAAAATCAATTTTCTTTCATTTTGAAAAGTTTAAAATGCAACTGTCAACAGTTAAAAATTGAATATTAAATATTCAACTGTGTCAAATTCAACTGCGGAAAATTATATTTTTAACTATAAGAATTCAACAGCAAAGCGAAATTTTCAATAAAAACAAATGTTAAAAATTTTGTATTCACATAATTTTACATACAATCAAATTCAATTAATGAATATTTTATTCCATTACAAATTTTTTTTAAAGTAGGTTTTTGTATCAAACATGGTTTGCCATTGAAAACTAATGTTTCAGCAAATTAATATTCATCCAATGGACTCTCGGTTGGGGAATTTATGAGATTTAAGAAAATAATCCCAACTACAATACGTGAACACTAATATATGTTAGCGTTTTTTCACTGAAAATTTGTATTTTGCAACAAAAATGCAACTGTTTGTCTTTATATTGCACAGAAATATTATATTATTAATTCTGAATTTAGGATACGAATTTTCATCAATTATCCAAAATTATTTTCCTCGTTTTTCTTCTCTATTATTTAAGATAATAGATACTATCAAATACAAGAATTTTTCATTAATAACATGTTTATGTTTGTTTTCTTTTTGTTAAAATCTGCACATTAGGGTAGTACAAAATTTTATTTTTGCATTTTCATGCATATCGAACTCAAATTCATACGAATCCATAAAAAACAAATTGTTTTTAAATATATATTCAGAGGTTTCGCAAGCCCCATGATGTTTAACACGTATTTCCCATAAGAAAAAAGGACGTTTCTGTAAATTTTACTCAGAATCGTCAATATTAGGTGAATCTAGTTTAAACTAAAAATTTATTTTGAAAATTAGCTATAGAATACAAAATCCACTTTTTCACTTGTGAAGTTTTTTTGGGACCCTATAAAAAAAACTTATGGGAGTGATATTTCCAAAGTAATTATTCATTTGTATTCAATAGCTGATTCTTAGAAAAATGTTGTGCTTCAAATCGATTCACCTAATATTGACGACTCTGAATCAAATTTCCAAAAATTTCTTTCTTTCTTATGGGAAATACGTATTAGACTTCACAGTGCATGCGTAACCTCTAAATATAATTTAAAAAAAAACGCATTTTTTTTGTGTATTGGACCAAACTTTGCGGCTATTTGCATGAAAATTAGAAACAAAATTTCAATGCAGTTTTGGGCAACCGTACTGCACATGTTGTAACTTTCCTAATTCTGTTAAACATGTACACTGGAACCTGGATTTCCGAAAACTGGATTTGTGCGTTCCTAGAATTGCTGTCCTCGGCATTTTGGTGATCAGGGGAGCCGTGGAACCGAGAGAAAGGCGGTACTCAGTCAAGCGTGACGAACAGCATGAGGGCCGCACCCTTAGCGCGTTAGTTGCATCACGATGCGTCATGCGTCCAAATCTGACAGAAATGATTTACGCGGTCCTGCCTGTTGATGTTCGGAGCCCCTGGATTTGTGTCGAAGGCCACTGCGGGCCATGCCCGAAACCGTGCGCAAAACCCGGTCCAAGTGTAATACAGAAACTATTGTTAGAAAATGACCCCTCCCATTTTCAAATCCGAAATAGAAATATAATTTTCATCATACATCAATACAAAATTCGACTTTCGATGCCTGTGGAGCGGGTAAAAAATCGAGTTTCCTACCTATATACTATTTTATTTAACCGTCAATCTAACGATGAATAATTGCTCAAAACTATTTGATACTAGTATGAGAATACTTTTAATTCAATTCTTCAGGCATTTTTTCATTTGAAAACATTAATATCATTTAAATATTGACTTAGACGGAGCCGTGGGGCCGAGAGAGACGCGGTACTCAGTCAAGCGTGACGAACAGCATGAGGGCCGCACTCTCAGCACGTTTGTTGCATCACGATGCGTCATGCGTCCAAATATAACAGAAATGATTCACGTGGCTCTGCCTGTTGATGTTCGGAGTCCCTGGATTTGTGTCGAAGGCCGCTGCGGTCCATGCCTGCAACCGTGCACAAATCCCGTTCCCAGTGTAATATAGAAACTATTGTTAGAAAATGAACCTTTGTAATGGTTCATATACGGAAGCCAAGTGTAATTGAATTGGTAGAAAGTTTCTGTAAAAAAAATGTTCTTGTAGCAATCAGCAGTGATTTTCGGTAGTTATCGTTTTTACTAATAATAATTAAAGTAACGAGTGGCTGTAGCGAAAAAGCCGGCATGGCAGTTCGGCGTGGCGCCAAATATCCACGGGGCGGCGGCATGGCATCAAGTTTTCATTTGGTGGGAGATCGCGTGTCACAAATTACAGGTATCCGCTGGGCGGCCAAATCGATTTTCGTTCGACGGATTCCCCAAAGATAATCGGAGTCTCGTACCTGCAAACTCGTGAGCTCGTGGCTGTAATTGTAAATCAAATAGTCGCGCCAAATTCAGGAACGCGGAACTTTGCAAAAGCTTGTTACACGAGTTCTCGTTGACGCTTAATTGGGGCTTCAGACCAGCTTACAAGCAGTAATATTTTAACACGACAAAAATTGAGTGTACAAGGGATCGTCCTCCAAAAATTCGACTCTCGAGTTTTGGTGATAATGTATTCACCTCGCGCTACGCGCTCGGACGTATTTACATCGCGCTTTACGCTCTGTTCCTCTAGATTTCTGAACTTCGTGTAAGACTTCGATGAAGAGAAAAAGTTTCTTGGCAAATATTATAAAATTATTGAAATCTCTACATATGAAGTGATTGTTAAATTTGTTTTTATTTTAGACTGAAAAGGAACTCTATTTACTTAAGGTTCTATCGACCTTAAGGAACACATTCTCATTCACACACTCGCGCTTCGCGCTCGATATTTGATTTGAAAATCATCTGAACCTTGCGTTCCACGCTCGGCTCTGTGCACCGTATGATAGAAACAAAAAAATTTGAGCGCACTTACGGCGCGCGATTTGGTCGTCGCGCACTTTGTGTTTCGTGTTATATGTTTTTCATATACAAATTACTAAATTTGTATTTGATTTCAAATGAAGAATAATGATAATAATGGTAAGCGAAAAATTTTTTTAGTTAAAATGATATTTTAACTTGTGCCGTTTTTCAAAAAAGTTATTAAGAAAAGATAATTTTTTTCATTTTGAATGTATTCTTATAAGAAAAATTTATTACAAATTTGTAAATCTTTTTTGAATGCACAATTTTTTTCATTCATCTGTTTTCGTACCTTGCATCGCTTTCCCCCCCCCCCAAAATTTTTTTTTTCTTTAAATGTTATTTTCACGAATAAAACAAAAACTAGGCATCCTATCGGAACATGATAAATACAAAATTTATAGCTCTTTTCTGGATAAAAAATTTTTGTCTTTTTCATTTTTTCGTAGCTTGTGCTATTTGTCTAAAAATTTGATTTTTCTATTTTCAATGCTGTTTTTACGAATAAAACAAAAACTACGCGTCATATCAAAAAGTGAATAATAACAAATTTGTAGATCTTTGTTAGGTGCACAATTTTGCTTACTTCATCTTTTGTCGTATCTTGCATAGTTTGACAGAAAAATGGAATTTATGATTTTTCATTATTTTTTTGTGCGATCAAAATTTGAATTTTTTATTTTTCAAAAAATTCAAAAAGTTTTCATTAAAATATTGTAGGGTAATCGGAAAGCAACGTTTTTCTCTTCCTGACTTTCTTCATATCGTACGTTTTTTGGCTTAAAATGTTCATTTTCGTTTGTTTTTTGGAATTTTGAAAATGCTATAACTTCGGTAATTTTTTTGTTATCAAAAAAGTCATTAGGATATTTTGTTCGTCTTCTTGAGTACTACAAATAACCGTACATAGAATTTTCAAATCTTTGAAAAAAGTGGTCTCAAACATTTTCAAAATTTGCTCACTTTTTGCATTTCTATCCAAAATAGCTGGTTAACGAACTCGTTCTTTCTTCGTAGGCCTCAAAAAAGTTTGCCAAAGCACAATCCAATCTGATCAATCTTTCGAAATTTATCGTACCTACAGGATACTACAGACAGACACACAGACGGACAGGCCTTCGTAAAAATGGTTTTTTCTGACTCAGGGGGTCTCAAAACGTGGAGATTTGATGAAAACCGACTAAGTCAAATTTTACATAAAACCAATAGGGGAATGTCGTCAAGTTTGGACCCTAGTCAAGGTTGGACCATCGTGATTTTTTTCAGTATTTTACACCGACACTTATTAACCAGCGTGTCAACACTGCTTAAGGTAGTACCAAACATTTGCATGAGATTGTCTATCCAAAACTCGTTCGTGAAAAGTGTAGTGCTGACTTGTCGTTTTCCGAAACACAAAAAGTTTTTCATTAACCTCTGAAAAAGGCTAATAACTCGAATCCAAAGCATGGAACCCTCATGGTAAGCATTTTTTTGTGTCATGTACTTTATAATTAACAACATGCTATGGGGTTTACTTCCTTTCATAACTCGTTTGGCTGCGGCGTGTCACAATGTGGTAATAATGCATGTTGTCAAGGTTGGACCACCCAAATGCAATAGAGAAGTGCATTTAAAATGCGCAAATATCACGAAGAGTTACTTCATTTGTAAAAATTGAGAGTCAGAATGAGTCATTAAGATTTTTTTGCTCTGTTCCGATTAAAAAATAAAGAAATGCATTGCCCTTTTTCGTAGAAAATGTTCTTATATTAGTTTTTGGGGTTGTTTCAACGTTGACTACATGGGCCAACCTTGACTACATTTTTTTTTTATTCTTATTTTTCTTTCAGTCGAAGTAATTTCCTTCTAAGTCACCAAATTTGTAATATTCTAATCTAACTTTTGTGCTCTATTAAAGTAGCTACTGGAATTATTTTTTAAACAAAAGATATGGACAAGAGTCAAAACTATTTCCAACCTTGACGACATTCCCCTACCTTCTCATCAGGATGAGAATGTAAAAAAAGAAAAAAATAAGTACTTGTTATAAACTTTTTGTGAAATTAAGTATAGTTTACATTCAATGACTTCCAATTTTGACATTCCAATGTCGTTTTATTGTGCCCGAGAAATGTCCCAAAAATGCAAAATAGCAGTTTTCCATGAAATTCATGCTACAGACGGTATTTTTTTGAAATTGTTTGAACATTTTTTTTTATTATTATACCATTAAGCCATTTCCCTTTCGGGGTAGGCGTGACTTGCTCGGTTGGACATTAGTAGTGTGTATATGAGTGTATAGGTATAGAGTAGATAGGTATAGGTTGAATAGGTATATAGGTGTAAGGTATGTAGGTATATAGGTATAAGGTAGATAGGTATATGGATGTTAGGTATAAATATTTTAGATTGATCTGGAATTCTCGTGTTATTTATTTAAATGACACGTTTATTCCGCAAAACTGCTCCGACCCAGGTTGCTGATCAATCTCTCTAGCGATCACCCCAAGTGAAGAGCCTCACAAAATTGTTAGGTATGGTTCCCCACTTGGGCCCATTAGTATCCAAGGTCATTGTTTCAGGCGTCATTCATTCTATTGTCACTCTGTTTACAAACTATTTGTCGCCACACTTTTCTGTCCTGGCATACTACTCTAGCTTCCTTCATGTCCATGCATTTTTTCATGCAAGCTCTTGTGTTTCTATGGCTTCTTATGTCTCTACGGATCAATGTCTCATTTACAGATTCTAACCATTCTTTCTGCGGTCTACCTCTGGGCATTCTACCATTTACTTTACCTTTATACACTTGTTTGGTCAGTCGTTCATCTTTCATTCTTTCAAGATGTCCGAACCATCTTAACTGATTTCTTTCCCATATGTCAACTAGCGTCTCTCCTGTACCACATTCTTTGAGGATAGTCTCGTTTCGGACTTTGTCCATCAGTGTTTTCCCGCATATTATGCGCAGAGGTTTCATGCCGATCGCGTTAATTTTACTCCTGTCCTTTTCTTGACAGATCCATGTCTCGCTACCGTATAGTACAGTCGGTACGAATATAGAATTACGTATGGCCATTTTAGCTTTTTTTGATATGTTTTTATTTGTGAGGATGGATCCTACTCTACCGATAACCTGTCTACCCTTATTTATACGCCTATCTAACTCCCCATCTATTTTTCCGTCGCTAGTGAATAGACTACCTAGATACACGTACTGGTCAACTTGTTCTAATCTCTCATCATTTATGACAATGTTGCATATTGTTTTCTCACTTTTTCCCTCAAACACCATGATTTTTGTTTTATTTACGTTAATTTTGAGTCCCATGTCCTTCATGCTTGTATTAAGTTTATTCAACATTCTTTGCAAATCCTCGACTGATTCTGCCATAACAATCTTGTCATCTGCGAAAGCTAACCCACGTACCTTGACTGTTTGGAGATCTACACCTTCTTCGTCGAAGAGTGCAGTTCTTAGACACTTATCCATGAATATGATAAATAGCGACGAGGACATAACGCATCCTTGTCTCACGCCTTGCATAATATCGAACCAGTCACTCAGTTCCCCATTTGCCCTTACACTCGCTTTACTACCTGTATATATTGTTTTTATTGCTTGTAGGAGCCCTCCATTTACTCCGCACTCTTTAAGGACTTCCCAAAGTTTACTTCTATTTACCTTGTCGAATGCTTTTTCTAGGTCAATATATGCACAGAAAACTTTCTTTCCTACTCTCAAGCTTTTTTCTGTGATCTGTCTTAGGCTAAATATCTGATCTGTACATGATCTTCCTGGCATAAATCCACTTTGGACTTCCCATATCTTTTCTTCTGTAATTTCCATTACCCTACGAATAAGTATTTTTGAGTATATTTTACTTACGGTACTTAGAAGGCTGATACCTCTGTAATTACTGCAGTTGCTTTTATCTCCCTTTCTTTTGTATATTGGTACGATAATCGCTTTTCTCCAATCGTCTGGGACTTCCCCCGTCTCGACACATAAATTTATCAATTCGCACAACCTGTGAGGTATGTACTCGCCACCGTATTTAAGCATTTCAGCGCTGATACTATCTACACCAGCAGCCTTACCGTTTTTCAAGTTCTTTATTATGTTTCTGAGCTCAGTTACACATACTTTTTCAATTGGGTTTTCTAATGCATTATATTCTATGTCACAGTTTTGTTGTCCTATATCTTTACCTCCTAATAGTTCTTTAAAAGAGTCTTTTAAAGCGTCTACTATCCCGTCTATATCATATAGCATTTCACCTTTGGTGTTTCTCATGCTCGAAAACTCTGTATTTTTACTTTCCTTCAACTGTTTATATAATAGTTTCATCATTCCTTCAAAGCTGTTTTGTATTTGCCTCTCTTCTTCTGTTCTCATTTTCTCTTTACTCTCTTTGACTAGTCGTTTAACTTTTCTCTTTTTGTGTCTGTAATCATTTTTAAGTCTATTTCTCTCCTCATCGCTAAGACCTGTGATGTGCAACGTTCTTTCGTGCGCTTCTCTCTTTTCTTTTTGGGCTGCCTCAATTTCATCATTCCACCATGCATCACCAGATTTTCTTCCTACAACCGCCGTACCACATACTTCGGTCGCAGTTTCAACGATGACATCCCGTAGCAAAGTCCAACATTAATAATTTTTAATCGATAAGTGAAGGGTTCCCAAGTATTTTTGAAATAATTTTGAATCATTTGAACAATAATTATTTGTTTCAATAATTTTTTCTCCTCAAGCCGTGAAAATTTATTATCTTTGGGGATAAATGATATCAAGTTAATGAATCTCAAGAGTATAGTTCTCTCTTGCTTAACATATCTGGTAATGATTTAAATAATTTTCATTTGTTTAACCATTTTTTCTCCTTGAAATCGTCAAATTTACTATTTTCTGGAATTGATCATGCAGTGGACAAATGTTAAATTTGATATATTTTTAAAGGATATTTGGTAATTATTTAAACAAATTTGATTTGTTCGAACAATTTTTTCCCCTTTAATGCGTGAAAAGCTATTATTTTCTGTAATTGATGACAGAATTAACGGATGTTGAGAGTAATATATTTTTTAAATATTGAGCCATTTTTTAAACAATTCTCATTTTTTTAAACAATGTTTTCCCTGTAAATCGTGAAAAGTTATACTCTTCTGCAATTAATAACACAATTAACGAATTTTAAGAGTAATATTTTCTGTTCAAGATTTTTCTCAATTATTTAAACAAATTATTAATTAACCACTTGCGCCTTTTCACGGGGAAGGTGGAGAAAAGTCTAGTGTTCTCGAATCTCCTAAATTATTTCGCTTATTATTCAGTACTTCCTTATCTTTGAACGTAAACTATATATTGCTTAAACAACAATAATTTGCCTAAACAATTAAATTAAATCGCTATGGGGGGTTAGTATTATTATTATTTTATTATTTGAATGAATAATAATAATAATAATAAATAAATAAATAATTTTCCCATTTTCTTTTTGGGCGCGGTTAGTACTTGGATGGGTGACCATTCGAGAATACTGTGAGCTGTTGGCATATTATGGGTGTGGTGAGCCCAAACTTGTAGTTATTTATAACTACAAGAAAACTATCCACCTAGAAACACTACCAGAATCGGGTAGTGTCACGCCTACCCTGAAAGGGAAATGGCTTAATGGTATATATTATTATTATTATAGATTAGCAGTTCGAACTCGAAAGTTCATTGCCTCATCTACCCGAGACCGCCACACATCTCTGTCTTGTGCATTCTCCATCCAGTTTAAGTAATCATGTCCTAGTTCTTTTAGATCATCCCTTACATTTTTCTCCCATCTGTTTCTCGGTCTGCCTAGGGGTCTCTTACCAGTCGGTCTCCCTCTTAAAACTTGCGCCACTGTTCTTTCATTGCCCATTCTTGCTACATGCCCCGCCCATCTTAATTTACGCGCTTTCATTACTCTATTAATATTTGCTGACCCGTAGAGAGCGTGCAGCTCATCATTATGCAGTTTTCTCCACTCGCCGGTCTCTTCGTCCCTTTTTGGACCATAGATTTTTCTAAGTACTTTATTCTCGAAAACTCTAAACCTATTCTCTTCTCCCTTCGTCAGCGCCCACGTTTCACACCCGTACATGACGACCGGTATTATTATCGTTTTGTAAATTCTTACTTTGATGTTTCTAGATAGCGATCGCGATTTTAGTAGCGTGTTTGCTGCATAATAGCACCCATTGCCAGCGTGTAGCCGCGCATTGATTTCCGTTTTAATCTTATTTTCGCTAGTTATAATAGACCCGAGGTATTTAAACTCGTTAACCCTTTCAAATTTCATATTTCCGGCCATTAGATCCCCGTCTTGATTACTTTGTCCGGACCTGACGACGCTCATATATTTTGTCTTCGATTCGCTAACTTCCAAGCCAATCTCTTTGGCTTTTGCGATCAAGATTTCTGCATTTTTAGCTACCGTTTCTTTATCATCCCCTAGTACGTCGAGATCATCCGCATATCCAAGAATTTGTATTACCCCATTGAGGGTAGCACCGGTCGGATTCGCCTGCACTTGCCTAACCACGTATTCTAAAACTAAGTTAAAAAGGACGCACGAAAGTGCATCGCCCTGTTTCAGGCCATCGCGGATCGAAAACTCTTCAGATAAACTACCGTTTACGCGTATTCTACCCTTACTGCCGCTTAAGCAAATTTCGATAAGTCTAACCAATTTTCTTGGCACACCCAAGAACTCTAGGATCCAGTACATTCGCGCGCGTATAATAGAGTCGTAAGCTTTTTTAAAATCAACAAATAGCTGATGCACTACTTCATTAAATTCCCATTTCTTTTCTAATAGTTGTCTAATTGTAAACATTTGATGGCTTGTAGATCGGTTTCGGCGGAATCCACACTGGTAATCCCCAATTATTTCCTCGGCAAAAGGAGTTAGTCTACTTAGGATAACATTAGACAGGATCTTGTAGCACGAAGGCACAAGTGAAATTCCCCGATAGTTGTTACAGTTAGTTTTATCGCCTTTTTTAAAGATGGGAATAATGATAGAGGTATTCCGTTCTTCCGGCATGCGTTCTGTTTTCCAAACTGCGCGTATCAATTTACAAATTTGCCTTGTGAGGCAAGGGCCTCCATTTTTTATCAGTTCTGACGGTAGGTCATCGATGCCCGCGGCTTTGTTATTTTTCAACTTCTTTATGGCCATTTCTATTTTTATATCAGTAGGATCGTTAATTAATAGATCAGCAGTGTGGATTTCGCCGAGATTACCTTCAACGGGGGCTTCGCGTACATTTAATAGTTTATCGAAATAATCTTTCCATGAATTCAGTCTCTCTGTCGCATCGGCTACTAGATTGCCATTTTCGTCCCTCATTACTTCCGTTCTACTTTGAAAGCCTTTCCTTATAAAATTGATTCCCCTGTACATCTCACGCGGGTTATTTTGTTTATTATGCGCTTCTATTGCTAGTATTTTATTCTTTTCCCACTCCCTTTTCTTGGATCTATAGAGCCTATTTGTACTTTTGCTAATCTCGAGATATTTCTTATGTGTTTGATCGCACTTATTTTGTAAACTACTTAGTCTGGCCTTCCGACGTTTCTCAAACCAGAGTTTGCACTCTTCGTCAAACCATGGTTTGCTTTTGGTTACTTTCTTAAAACCTATCGTAAGTTTCGCGGCTGCCTTTATCGCCTTTTTCGTATTGCTCCACAGGGTTTCCGGGTCCTCCTCGTGATTATTGTTATCGTCTCTCTGTTCTTGGAGAGCGTCGAAACTATTAGAAATCTCAACTTGGTAATTTAATGTTTCTGTTGCTGTTTTGAACTTATCTATATTGAAACGAACTGTTGGCTCTGTGCGGCTTGTTTTCTTACTTAACGCTAGCCTAGATCTTAGTTTTACTATCACGAGAAAATGGTCTGAATTTAAATCCGCTCCCCTATACGATCTTATATCGAGAATGTTTGTATGACGTCTTCTGTCAATTAGAACGTGATCAATCTGATTGTGAGTATTACCATCTGGTGATGTCCAGGTGGCCTTATGTATATTTTTATGCTTGAAATATGTGCTTTTGACAACGAGGTTCTTTGAAGCTGCAAAGTTTATTACTCTGGTTCCATTATCATTACTGACGTAATGCAAACTTTCTGATCCTATTGTAGGCCTATACATTGGTTCTTTTCCAATTTTCGCGTTGAAATCCCCCAATACTATTTTTGCGTCAAACGTTGAGAACTTGTCAAAAACCTGCTCGATTGTTTCATAAAAAATATCTTTAGTGTCTTCGTCTTTGTCCTCGGTGGGGCAGTGCACATTGATTAATACGTGTTTGCTGAAATTACCCTTTAGTACAATGTATGATAACCGGTCGTTAATGAATTGCATGTCGATAAGTGCTTGCGAAATTCGTTTATTAATAAGAAAACCAGTCCCCAGTCTTTGCCCTTCAGCTCCTCCCCAGTGCAAAGTATAGTTATCCCTAGAAATTGACGCGAAATCGCCCGACCAGCAGGTTTCTTGAAGTGCTATTAAGTCAGTTTTGTATTCAATTGCTATCTTAATGAGTTCGCTAAATCGGCCAGTTTTTAGACTACGCGCGTTTAGAGTTCCCACCCTTAGATCTTTAACTGTAGTTTTTTGTTTTTGCAAGTTAGCCATGGTAGTTTCAAGATAATCCGCACGTTAGGATCCTATTCCGATCGTAGGGAGTCCACTGTCCCAGGAGTGATAACCCCCATACCTCCCTAGGTCTAAGTATGGGAGCTTTCCGACTCTGACAAGGATCATGTCAACTTGTCGTCAGACACATTACAGTTTCATCCTCGTACCCTAACGTCCAATGGGCAGCAGGATTTTTCCCTTACAAGATTTTTAGTTTTGGTTCGGGTATAGTTTCTAGGTGGGTACACGCTGCACCTTGGCTTGCCAGAACCCACCCATTGTGTATGAACGCGAATGGGTGGGTCCCCCCAAGCCATGGTTGTCGTGTACCTATTTTTTACCAGTGCTGGATTCACCACACCCACGACTGGCTCCTATCGGCTGTCCGCGACTGCTTATTCTTGTATTCGCAGTTAACCTTCGGGGCTGTTCAGCCTTACGGGCCGTTCCTATATCCGCAACCTGAGGACGCGCTACGTAGTGGTGATAGGAAACCCACCGAGTAGTTAATGGTATATATATATATATGCTATAAGTCAAATATAGTCCCTTTTTTTCTTAAAATCAGCCCCGTAGATTAATGAAATATGTGAATTGATAATAATTTTCATGTAAATCTTTCCTAAAGTATATAAATGAACCAGAACAGAGAATAATTTTAAGAAAAAAATGGACTGAAAAAATGGTTCTGAGAAAAGGAAATACTGAATAAGAAGCGACATAGCGTAAGAGATTAAAAAAAAGTAGACTTTTCTTCACCTTCCATCTAAAAAAGCTCTAAAACTTCTTTTTGCCAACGGCGATACCACGCTGAAAACACCAGTTCTCGTAAGATCACTGAAGTTAAGCATTGTTGGGCGCGGTTAGTACTTGGATGGGTAACCGTTCAGGAATACCTGCGTGCTGTTGGCCCGTCGTGGGTGTGGTGGGCCCACATTGGTAGTAAATATCCACCTAGAAACACTACCCGAATCGGGTAGTGAGGCAATGCACTTTCGAGTTCGAACTGCTAATCTATGTATGTATGTATGTATGAAAACTTCTATTTTTCATTTTTTCGGGCATTTTTAGAGCATAATAAAAGGGTATTGATGGGGCAGGGCATCAAATTTAAAAGTTATTGAGTGGAAATTATTCTTTGAAAATTCCTACAGAGGTGACTATACTTTAATTCACAAAAAGTTTATAGCAATGACTACTTTTTTCCATTTTTTTGAAAACCGAGCTTCTCCCATTTAAAACCCCATGTTAATTTTCAAAGCCCACAGACACGGGTTAACGTTGAAAAAATATTTAAAAAATATGGATTTCCTTTTTTCGGGAAACGAACAAATTGAAGGGATCGATCACCAAAAATCGAAAGTCGAATTCTTACAGGTATAAATTTGACCACCCTAGGCACATATTTCACTCAGAAAACGATTTGGTTAAATCAACAAAATTCTTGTTGGTTCATTCACAGAATATGATTATTATGTGAAAAACAAAATATTCGGTTGAACCAACTAAATGTTTTGGTTGTTTTAACCAAATCCTTGAGTAAATAGAGGCATTCTTTGTGTCAACTCAAAAATTTGGTTGAGTCAATCAAATATTCTGTTTAACCAATCAAAATTTGTTTGATTCAACCAAATATCCCAGACAAACAGTTTTTTTCGTTCAAGAACATTTTTTTTTCTGTGTAGGTGACGCTATATTTAGTTATTTAATAGACTGATTTAATAGAACCCAATTTAGAAAAATCGAACTACTATTGGTTAAAAGTTAATTTTTTTGTTGAAAAGTCTATCATTATATGTTTGCTTTGGAATGAATCTCGTTTGGTTAACAATTCTACCATTTGGCTTTTTAACTGAAAATTGAACTATTCCATTTTTTATTAGAAATGTATCTTTTTCAGTTACAAATTGAACTACTTAGTCGAAAATGTAAGATTCGAAGAGAAACTAAAAAGAAAAATTTAATTAAGGATTAAAATAAAAAAATAATAATGTATAAAAAAAAATTATGTTTGTTAATTTGAATTAATTATTACCTCACTTCAATTAAAAATTGTAAAAAAGGTGGAAAATTTTAGAAAAAACTGCAGCTTTCTAGCATTATCCAAAGATAATATTATTATAAACGATAATAATTTGTTTAAACAATCATCTTTGTTAAATTTAATTAAGTTTTACCTAACTCTAAGGGAAAAGTGATCAAAAAGTTGGAAATTTCAGAAAAAACCGCAACTTGCTAACGTTATTCAAAGAGAATATTATTATAAATAATGATTATTTGTTCAAAAAAATATTTTTTTTAATTTAATTTATTATTACTTCACACAAAGTGAAAACTGCTCAGAAAGATAAAAGTTTTAGAAAATAACGCAACTTTCTGGTATTATTCAAAGAGAATATTATTATAAATAATAATAAATTCTTTCAAAAATTATTGTTGTTAACTTGAATTAATTTTCACCTTTCCCTGATTGAAAAACAGACAAGAAATGGATTATTGTTGAATTTAATTGACTATTGTCACGCTTTAACTGAAAAGTTGAAAATAAGTTGAAAACTGTTGAGTTTCAACTCGATTCACCTAATATTAACGATTCTGAATGAAATTTACAATTTAAAAAATCTCTTTTAAATCTGACTATTAAGGAATGCCATTCACAGATACATTCTTTAAATGTTAAATTTCCCGCTGATAAATTATTGAAAAATTAAATCAACAAGTTCCCTCCTTTATTATCAAGGAATGTTTTGAAAGGGAAACAAAACTGAATAAAAACGCCCTTAAGGATAATATAAAACATGATCGCAAATTTTTAAACATTCTTAAATAACAAGGAGATGTACAAAAATTGCATTTAAATATTCACTCAGTTCTTTTTCATGATCAACCAGACCCCTGGTTTCTGAATAATTCGAATGTAATTATTCCACACAGAGTCATTGTTATTTTGAGATTAGGTGATGGTTTTAGCAACAAATTTGATGAAAGAAACTATATTCAATTACTTGAAATAATTAAAGACAATGAATCCAATATCAAAAACATACCTGATAATAAAATTGATGAATTTAGATCACAGTTTATGGGTTTATCTACTGATTTTTTAAATAATGATAATCCAAAAACTTGATTAGAAAAGGAATTGAATGAAGGTTTAATTAAAGCAAAAATTTTCTTAGAAAATCATCCAGAATTAATTATCACAAAATCAGACAAAGGAAGTATTACAGTAACGATTCATAGGGACGTTCATATTCAAAAACATGTTGCATATCTTTAATGATGCAGATAGTTTTCAATTGATTCCTAATAATCCCACCAAAATGCTGCAAAAAGGGATTTTTAAAATTTTAGACAGAATGAGCACTAATGAATATTTAGGTATTAATATTGAAAGATGTGAAATTAATACAACAAGTACTAATCTCTTCTTAGCATATGGACTTGTTAAAGCTCATAAAACTGACTACCCTCTAAGACTAGTTATTTCAACAATAGGTTCTCCAACTAGAAAATTGGAAGAATTATTGAGTCAAATTATTAAAAAAGCAATACAACTCTCAAAAACATCAATTAAAAAAAGTCATGCTTTCTTAAAACTAATTGACAATGTAATAATACCTTTATATCACATATTTGTCTCTTTTGATGTAATAGCTATGTTTCCAAATATCCCTTACGAAAGAGTTGAAATTGCAATACAAAAACGTTGGGAATTGATTAAAATTAATACCGAAATTCCGAGAAAAAAAATTTCTTGATGCTATAAAATGTATTTTTCATTCAGTATATTTCAAATTTCAAACCATGGTTTGACGAAGAGTGCAAACTTTGGTTTGAAAAACGTCGGAAGATCAAACTAATTAGTTTACAAAATAAGTGCGATCAAACACATAAGAAGTATCTCGAGATTAGTAAAAGTACAAATAGGCTTTATAGATCCAAGAAAAGGGAGTGCGAAAAGAATAAAATACTAGCAATAGAAACGCATAATAAACAAAATAACCCGCGTGAGATGTACAGGGGAATCAATTTTATAAGGAAAGGCTTTCAAAGTAGAACGGAAGTAATGAGGGACGAAAATGGCAATCTAGTAGCCGATGCGACAGAGAGACTGAATTTATGGAAAAATTATTTCGATAAGTTATTAAATGTACGCGAAGCCCCCGTTGAAGGTAATCTCGGTGAAATCCATACTGCCGATCTATTAATTGATGATCCTACTGATATAGAAATAGAAATGGCCATAGAAATGGAGGCCCTTGCCTCACAAGGCAAATTTGTAAATTAATACGCGCAGTTTGGAAAACAGAACGCATGCCGGAGGAATGGAATACCTCTATTATTATTCCTATCTTTAAAAAAGGCGATAAAATGAACTGTAACAATTATCGGGGAATTTCACTTGTGCCTTCGTGTTATAAGATCCTGTCCAATTTAATCTTAAGTATACTAACTCCTTTTGCCGAGGAAGTCATTGGGGATTGCCAGTGTGGATTCCGCCGAAACCGATCTACAAGCGATCAAATTTTTA
Organism: Andricus curvator; assembly: GCA_932195095.1. Taxonomy (NCBI): domain Eukaryota; kingdom Metazoa; phylum Arthropoda; class Insecta; order Hymenoptera; family Cynipidae; genus Andricus; species Andricus curvator. The sequence continues at coordinate 129,161 of CAKNYM010051234.1, read as the reverse complement.
CAATTAGACAACTGTTAGAAAATAAATGGGAATTTAATGAAGTAGTGCATCAGCTATTTTTCGGTTTCAAAAAAGCTTACGACTCTATTATACGCGCACGAATGTACTGGATCCTAGAGTTCTTGGGTGTACCAAGAAAATTAGTTAGACTTATCGAAATTTGCTTAAGCGGCAGTAGGGGTAGAATACCTGCATACGGAAATTTATCTGAAGAGTTTTCGATCCACGATGGCCTGAAACAGGGCGATGCACTTTCGTGCGTCCTTTTCAACTTAGTTTTAGAATACGTGGTCAGACAAGTACAAGTGAATCCAACCGGTGCTACCCTCAATGGGATAATACAAATTCTTGGGTATGCGGATGATCTCGACTTCCTAGGGGATGATAAAGAAACCGTAGCTAAAAATGCAGAAATCTTGATCACAAAAGCCAAAGATATTCGTTTGCATCTTAGCGAATCGAAGACAAAATATATGACCGTCGTCAGATCCGAACAAAGTAATGTAGGCGGGGATCTTATGGCCGGAAATATGAAATTCGAAAGGGTTAACGAGTTTAAATACCTCGGGTCTATTATAACTAGCAAAAATAATATTAAAACGGAAATCAACGCGCGGCTGCACGCTGGAAATGGGTGCTATTATGCAGCAAAAACACTACTAAAATCGCGATTGCTATCTAGGAACATCAAAGTAAGAATTTACAAAACAATAATAATGCCGATCGTCATGTACGGGTGTGAAACGTGGGCGCTGACGAAAGGAGAGGAGAATAGGTTTAGAGTTTTTGAAAATAAAGTACTTAGAAAAATCTATGGTCCAAAGAGGGACGAAGAGACTGGTGAATGGAGAAAACTGCATAATGATGAGCTGCACGCTCTCTACGGGTCAGCAAATATTAATAGAGTAGTGAAAGCGCGTAAATTAAGGTGGGCGGGGCATGTAGCAAGAATGGGCAATGAAAGAACAGTGGCGCAAGTTTTAAGAGGGAAACCTATTGGTAAGGGACCTCTAGGCAGACCGAGAAACAGATGGGAGAAAAATGTAAGGGATGATCTAAAAGAACTAGGACATGATTACTCAAACTGGATGGAGGATGCACAGGGTAGAGATGCGTGGCGGTTTCGTGTAGATGAAGCGATGAACTTTCGAGTTCGATTCGCTAATCGATAATAATAATAATATTTCAAATTTAATAATAATTTTTATAAACAAAAGTTTGGAACTCCCATAGGATCAGTTTTGTCTCCTATTTTATCTGAAATTGGTACGGAGGATTTAAAGAATAAAGTTTTCCAAAAAATTGATTTTTATGCAAGATATGTTGATGATTCAATACTTTGTGTACATAAAAATAATGTTAACACTCTTCTTAATGCTTTTAATAGTAGGGGAGAGTGCCCTTGGTTGGGACGGTCCTTGGTTGGGACAGCGGGGATAAATGTTATAGATTGAGCATTAAAAATCTGAAAAAATTATTCAAATTTTTTTTTATCTTAAAAGAAAACTTAAATAATTTTTTCAGATTTTAATGCTCAATCTATAACATTTATCCCCATTTAACATTTATACACCCAAGATTACAATTTACTGTTGAAATTGAAACTAAAGAAAAATTAAATTTTCTAGATTTGACTTTAATTAAAACCGATGAAAGACATATTATTACTGACTGGCATAGGAAAAAGATTTGTTCAGGTAGAACACTTAGTTTCCTCTCAAATCACTCTTTCAAAATAAGATAGGAATCATTAGAAATTTGATTGATAGAGCCCTCAAATTATCACATCCAGTTTTCCATGAAAAAAATATTGAACTATGTAAACAAATTCTTTTTCTCAACCATTATCCTTTTGAATTCATTGAAAAACATGCGCATAACAGAATAAATTATATTAAAAACAAAAACAATGATCAAAATAAAATAAACATATATGATTATAATACATTTAATACTGTTGTTCTTCCATATTTTGGTAAAATCTCGAAGATTAGGAAATCAATTTTGGGAAAATTAGGTTTACATACTATTTATAGAGTTCCATTTAAGAGCAATATGATTGTAAGATTGGGAAAAGATGGATATGAACCGCTAGACAAAAAATCTGTAATTTACAAAAAAATATATAGGACAGACACAAAGGGCTCTTAGGCTTAGGATAAATGAACATGAAAATGATTTTCACAGAAGTCCTAGATATCACTCAGTCCTTTCAAAACATAAGGTTAGACATGTTCATGCCTTTAATTGGAATGATATTAAAATTCTTTTTCTATAATTCGCGAAAAAGTGCCGGTTTTTCCACCTGTTTTTGGTGCAAAAAGTGATCGATTTTTGGTCGATGACGTGGCGCATGCGCAGTGCCGACCTTTCCGGGCAACAGTGACAAAAGTGGACAGATGCAGTGGAAAAAGTAAATGGACAGTGATAAAAGTGAGCCACAGTGACAAAAGTAAATGTTATTTCGGGTGGGTTCGTGCTGCCTCGGGTGTACTCGTGCATCGTGCGCAGCCAACTTCATTCTATTTTCCGACTGTCGTCCCTAACCTAAAATCAGTTTCCTGAAAAGTCTCGAGTTGTGTATTTTGTATGTACTTTTGTCATTTGGCAAAAGCAAAAAAACACCGTCAGTTTCTCCGAAAATACTGTGCTTGGTTTTTTTTTCACGAAAAATCGGAAATTTTGAAGCCCTCAACTTTATGGGCCAACTATTCAATTGTGAGAACCAGCTTATTATTACTGTTATATTATTGCCATGGTTTTGATAATTGCCATTGTCATTGTTGCGCCAATCGACAAAAAATCGCCTTCTTTTTACACAAAAAACAGATAAACAAAAACTAGCACTTTTGCACAAATTATAGAAAAAGTATCGTGTCCCACACATTGAAAAAGCGACGATTTAAAACTCGTGTGATAGCCACCCTCGCTCCGCTCGGGTAGCTAACTTCACACTCGTTTTAAATCTCTCGCTTTTTCAACTTGTAGCACAATATACTATTATCATGAAAAAAATCAGAAAAAGAGAGAATTCATGGAGATGTTATTTATAAAGAGAGAAGTTAACAAGGCTATCAATTTAAAAAGGGACCTCTCAAGACATAAGAAAGAATGGGATAGAGTAATTAATTGGTTTTAGTAATTTTCTTGTACTAGATAATAGAAAGAATTCTCTTTTATGACACAATCAATTTCTCAATAAATAATTTTGATTACATTAAACTTAATTAATTTTTAAATAATAATGATTAATATATTTTCTTTACAGTCTAAATTGGCCTCGAAACATGTTGGTCCCCTCGTATTATAAAAAGGATGGAGAAAGGAAAAAGTGAGAGGTTGGTTTTTGGTTGACTTTTTCCCCTTTTTCCCCTCTTTTTTCATTATGTTATTCTTGTCTCTAATGAGCCGAAAAGTGAGGTTGTTTTGGAATTGTATTTTTCAATTATGAAACTTTTTCCTGCTCATTTTGCAAAAATTATTCGTGATAAAATGGAATTCTTTTAAATCTTAATTAGAAAAAAAAGTCTTTTTCTTATGTGAAACACGTGCTAAACTTCATGGGGCTTGCGGAACCTCTAGATATATTTTTTTTTTTTCGAAAAAAGCCTTTTCTTTTTGTGTGGATTCGAAAAAATTGTCAGGGCGATTTGCACGAAAATTCGAGAGAAAAATGTTGGACCACGCTACTGTGCATTAGTCCGAGGCTTGCACTTATTTATTAAAAACTTTTTAAAAAATATTTTTGAATTTTGTTTCCCCTGAAATCGTTTCTAGTGAGATTCTACGAAGAATTAATCCTCATCCTCCGGCTTAGTACTTAGAGTCTTGCTGTCTGAAGTTTAATTTGTCAAAAGACTGTCCGGAACAGATAGAACCATCCTTCTAGAAGGCATCTCTCTCTCTCAAAACAAGTAGTTCGTTAGTATTATTCTGACACTGACTGATAATTGTATCATCAGAGAAAATTTCATCAAAACTTTTCCTCCATTATAATATTTAATAGAAATCGTAATTATTTCATTGAACTTTACGGTAAAAGTATGATTTAGAATTTATTTTGCTTCCTCATAGATGGAGTTTTGTAATGACCTAACTTTTCAAATACTGATATCCAGGCCTGACAGGATTTTGAGCTAGATCGGCCATTTAGAAGCAGTTTTTTCTTGCGTTTAGAGATTTAAAAAAAAATTGACCTTGTTTATACGAGAAAAACTATTTTGATATAAAATATACAAAAATACGATATCTAGCATATTTGTTTGCGTCTTTGAGACGCATCAATCGACGTATTTTTGCAATCTGTAAGACCTATCAGTGCTGATTTATGAAGTTACAAAAATGTTTCATTCTGTTTATATAAATATGAGAAAAACTTTTTTGATATTCAAAATACGACAATACTATATGTTATGTGTTTGTTCGCGTCTTTGAGACGCATCGATTGACCTATTTCGGATCCTCTCATGACCCACCAGTAACGATTTATGATGTTCTAAAAACTGTGTGTATTCTGTTCATATGAGAAAATCTTTGTTCATATTAGGAATACTATAGTACTGACATGTTTGTTCGCGTCTTTAAGGCACGTCGAATGACCTACTGATGAACCTTATATGACCTCTTATGATTTAGCAATACCGATTCATAAATTCAAAAAATATATTGTTTATCTTGTTGATATGAAGAAAACTTTTTTAATATTGCGAATACAATAGTTATGTATATGATATATTTGTTCGCGTCTTCGAGACGCATCAATTGCTCAAATTAACAACATTTAATGACCTACCATAACCTACTAATAACGTTTTTAAATTTGGTAACAAAATTATTTTCTTTGTTAATAAGACAATTTTTCTGATATTGGGAATATAACAGTACTGCATTTGATGTAATTATTCGCGTCTTCGAGACGCGTGCATTGATCTATTGACGAACTTACATATTACTTCGCAGCGCTATTTTATATTTATGTTCAAAGAAAGCTTAAATAATTATTCAGGGTGGCCAAAAAACTTCATTTTTAAAATTCTTTGACTTTCCCCTGATTTTACCCTGACTAATTTTCCGTTTTACCTGACCATTAACATGTGAAGACCAAAATTATAATCTTCATATATTTTTATTCTAGAATCTTTTATAAATAGAATGAAAAAATTGTCATTTTGAACCTTAAAATTTTCAATTTATTATTCTGCGGGCTGTCACAGCCTCATTTGCTTGAAGAATGTGAAAAAGGGACTTACGAAAACGAAAAGAAAAAAAAATCCTTGAAATCCTACTTCTTGTGAATAGATTCTTTGAAATCAATTAAAATATTATAAAATTGCGTGAAATTTTATGAAATATGATATTTCCTGAAAATCTCAAGAATTTATTAAAATACGATGAGAGCTTTAAAAGCCCCTAAAATCACTGAAATCTTCGGAAATCCTATAGGTTCTGTAAAATTGTTACATCTTTCGAAATTCTAAGAAATTCTTGACAACCGCAAAAAACAATTTTTTAATTTTTAAAATATTAAAATCCTTGGAAATTCCTTGATATTTTTTTAATCTCTTGAAAATGCCTTGGAATCTTTAAAAATACCCGAAAATATATAAAATCCGTTGAAATCCCTTCAAATTAGTGAAACAAATAAATAATTCATTGTAATCTTTTAAAATACCATAAAATATTTTAAATACTTTAAGATCTGTTGGAATCCCTTAAAACTTGATAAAAATCTTTGGAAATTTTATAAACTAGGTACCCTAAAATATTTAAAATCCTTAAAAATTTTTTTTAATACATTGAAACATTTGAAAGTCCTTGAAAATTCCTTGACATTTTTTAAAATACTCAAATGTCTTTTAAATCCTTCGGAATCACTTCAAATTATTGGGTCTATTAAGAATACCCTAAAATATTTCAAATCCTTCAAAATCTTTAGAAATTTTGTAAAGTTCTTTTAAATTCCTCGAAATTTCAAAAAATGCCATAAAACCTTTTAAAATTCTTTGAAACTTCTTCAAATTATTGAAATCAATTCTTTGGTCTTTTTAAAAATACCTCAAAATATTTTTAATCCTTTGGGATTACTTAATACTATTGAAATCTTTTAAGAATACCCTACGATATTTCGAATCCTTTGAAATCTTTTAAAACCTCTTGAAATTTTCGAAAATTTTTTTTAATTACTTGAATTTTTTTTAAATACCCTAAAATCTTTTTAATCCTTTGTAATTACTTTATACTATTGCAATCTTTCAAGAACACCCTACGATATTTTAAATCCATTGAAATCTCTTGAAATTTTTTAACATTCTTACAATTCTTCGAAACTCACTAAAATTATTGAAATCAATTGAAAATTTCTTGGAATCTTTAAAAAAAAAATTTTAAAATCTTTAAGTTCTTCAAAATCTTTGGTTATACCTTGAAATGTTTAAAAATATTTGAAATCCATTCAAATATTCTAAAATCTTTCTAAATTCCTTGAAATTTCTTTGATTTCTTGAGAATGCCTTGCAATCTTTTGAAATACCCTAAACTGTTTTAAATCCTTCAAGATCTTTTGGAATCCCTTGAAATTTGTTAAAGCACTTGAAAATTCCTTAGCATTTTTTAAAGTAGATACCCTTAAATATTTCCAATCCTTTGAAACCTTTTTTAATCCACTGAAACATTTAAAAAGCTCTTGAAAATTCCTTGAAAATTTTAAAAATACCCTAAAATCTTCAGAATTCTATGAATCTTTTTTAAATTATTGAAATCAATTGAAAATTTTTTAGAATTTTTTAAAATACACTAAAATGTCTTTAATCCTTTAGAATCACTTCGTATTATTGAAATCTATTAGGAATACCCTAAGATATTTCAAATCCTTTAAAATCTTGTGAAATCTCTTGACATTTTTAAAAAATCTTTCAAATTACTTGAAATTTTCAAAAATGCCCTAAAATCTGTACACTTCTTCGAAACTCCTTCAAATAATTGAAATCAATTACGAATTTCTCGGAATCTCCTAAAACATTCTGAAAGTTCTTGAATTCTCTTAAATCTTTGGTAATATCTTAAAATATGTTTCAATAATAAAAATCCATTCAAATATTCTAAAATTCTTGGAAATTCCTTTAAAAATTTCAACTTCTTACAAATACCTTGGAAACATTTAAAATATTATAAAATATTTCAAATCCTTTGAAATCCATTCAAATAATTGAAATCAATTAAAAATTCCTTGGAATCCTTTAAAATATCCTAAAATATTTCAAATCTTTTAAGATATTTTGAAATCCCTTGAAATTGTTAAAACTCTTCAAAATTTCTTGAAATTTTTAAAGACACCATAAAATCTTTGAAACTCTTTGGAATCCATTCAAATTATTGAAATCAATTAAAAATTCCTTGGAATCCACTAAAATATCCTAAAATATTTCAAATCTTTCAAGATATTTTGAAATCTCTTGAAATTGTTGAAGCTCTTGAAAATTCCTTGAAATTTTCAAAAATACCATGAAATCTTTGAAAATCTTTTAAATCACTTCAAATTATTTAAATCTATCAATAATTCCTTGGAACCTCTTAAATTGCCCTAAAATATTTCAAGTCCTTTGAAATCTTTCCAAATCTTTTGAAACTTTTCAAAGTTCTTAAAATTTGTATGGTATTTTTAAAAATACCCTAAAATCTTTAAAATCCTTTGATACCTCTTCAAATTATTGAAATCTTTTAGAAATTTCTTAGAATTTTTTAAAAATATTCTGAAATATTGCAAAAGAATTCAAGAAAATTCATGAATAATTGAAATTAATAAATAAATAATAACATAACAATGAAAAAATTGCTTAATAGACCTGGATCTCATAGTCATTAACCCATGGGTTAATTTATTATAAGAAAAGTGACTTAAGTGATATTTTCCTTCAGAAAAGTGACTATATATGGTGATTTGAGAAAAAATGCTTTTTATAGAAATTCCCTGACTTTTTCAATTTTTGTTTAATCCCCAACGTTTCCGTGACTTTTCCTAACCAACAAAATTCCCTGACTTTTTCCTGATATTCAGGTTTTCCCTGGCCTTCGGCCACCCTCTTATTCTTATTCTGTTAACAGGATCTGAAAGGTAGACAAACATTTTTCATGGAAAATGTTTATTTTTAGTTAAATCGTTGAGTTTTACAAATCTTTGAATCGGAATTATGTACACATTTCCTGACTATGAGGGAGGGAAAAGGTACGTTCCTAAATGAGATGCATTAAGTTTCAAGCGAGTTTGCCTCAGCGCGTCAATTAATTATTATTCATATTCGCAGTCTTCTTTGGGTCTCGAAAACGATCTAGATTGCCCTCGCTTATGGAATGAAATTTCATGTAATTACAATTTAATATGAAGAATAAAAGTTTTTGAGGGTGGACGAAGAACTTCATTTTTAAAATTCCCTGACTTTTCCCTGATTTTTGCCTGAACAATTTTTAATTTTCCCTGGCTATTAGTTTCCAAAGACCAGCATTTTAGTCGCGTAACATTATCAAAATCGAATATTTCATAAACGAAATGTTGCATCTTCAAAGAAGTAATTTAGTTTTGCAGAAGGCAGTTGAATTTTCAACAAAAAAATTAATTTTCAATTCGAAAGTACGAATTGTTTATCCAAATAGACGAATTTTCAACAAACAGATGAATTTTCGACAAAAAAATATGAATTTTCAACAAAATATCTTAAAAAATATTTGAATTTTCAGGCTAAAAAGTCGAATATTTTAGAAATCAGTTGACTTTTATGCCCGAAGAGATAAATTTTCAACGAGAAAGTTAATTTTTATTCAAGAAAGATGAATTTCAAACCAAATAGTTAAGTTTCCAACAACAAGAAATTAATTTTTAAGCAAGCAGTTGAATTTACAAACAAATAGTTGAACTTTTAACCAAACAGTTGAATTTACAACCTATAACGATGAATTTTCAACCAAATGGTATAATTTTTAATCAATAAATATTAAATTTGAACGAAAATCAGGTGCAGTATTGACTTAATAATTAAATTTTCAAGCCAAAAAGACGACTTTTTTCAGAAGATAGTTGAATTTACAACCCAAAAAGTTGAATTTTCAACAAAAAGGTCAATTCTTAACAAAAAATTTAATAGTTGATCTTTTAACCAAAACAATACCAATTTTCGACGAAATTGTACAATTTTAACTAGAGAGTGGAAGTTTCAACCAAATAATTAAATTGTCAACAAAGTAGTTGAATTTTTGACCAAATAGTTGAATTTCCATTTCACAAAAATTAATTCTCAACAAAAAATGCAATAGTTCAAATTTTAATCTAAACAGATGCAATTTCTACCAAACGAGATAAATTTGTAACAAAAAGAAATTAATTTTGAAGCAAGCAGTAAAATTAACAAACAAATATTTGAACTTTAAAGCAAAAGAGACGAATTTTCAAGGAAATAGTTGAACTTTTAACCAAACAGTTGAATTTTCAAATTACAAATATGAATCTTCAAACAAATAGTTAAATTTTCAACTGAAAAAGGATCAATTTTCAATCAAAAATTAAAAATTAAAATTTTGAGTAAAAAAAATAATTTTGAACAGAGATGAATTTTCAACTAAAATCGCGAATTTCCCAACCAAAAATATCGCATTTCCAACCAATGACACGAATTTTCAACTACAATGATAAATCTTGAAGGAAAGAACCATTTTTTAACAACGTGGTACAACCTCCTACCAAGTATTGCAATTTTCAACAAAAAAATAATAATTTTCAACAAATATGTAATGCAATAGTAGATATTTCCATAAAAATATTTAATTTTGAACAAAAACAGTTCAATTTAAAAAAAAAAAAAAAATTTTAACAAAATAGTTGAATCCTGAACCAAAGAAGATTAATTTTTAATTATAAAGGTTGTACATTCTCAACCCAATAATAAAATTTTTAACTAAAAATATGATCATCAGGACATTCACCATTCGCCAGCCTTCTCTTCCCCAACTTTCGCCACCACTACCCGCCGCCCCCCCCCCCTCCCTCATTATTTCCCCAGCTAACACTCTCTACTTCCCTTCCTCAGCCCTCACTTTCCCACCTATACTCACCCGCACTACCCTACCAACCCTGCCCTCACGTATCTTTACTACCCACTTAGGAGAATTCCAATCATTTTCCCTACTTCCCCCCTCTAATTCCCCTAACTTCCCTACTTTCCGTCCCTTCATTTCCCACAATTTCCCTTCACTTCCTCACTCCCCATTTCTCCTCACTTTCCGTACTCCCTCAACCCTCATTTTCATGCATTCCCCATACTTCGCTACCCTCATTTCCCTTTCTTTCCTTTCTCTCACTTTCCATAATTCCCCACCCCTTATTTCCCCTCACTACCCCTTACTACCCGTCATGGGAAAAAGCGCGACAGACGGGCGGGCCCAGGCGGACATCCAATCGAAACTATAAGAGTTTCTGCCCGGGGCTACGAAACCCTAAAACAGAAATAGGAATAGGGGCAAATATATATATATATATATTTGTTTGTTTGTTAATTCAACTGCTTGATTAAAAATTGATTTGTCGTTGTTAAAAATTCATTTCATTTTGTAGAAATTGCCTGATCAATTTTTCATTTTCTCTGACCATTGATTTTCTAAGAACAAAATCCTAATCTTCTTAATCTTAATCTTCCATAAACGGAATAAAACGGGGTAAAACAATTTGGAATAATAATTTTAAAATATTAAATTTATTATCCTTGACAGTAATGTAAAGTTCCTCTTATAGAAACTCCCTCACTTTTGCAAGATTTTTCTTAAAATTCCCTAATTTTTTCCTGATTTTCAAGTTTTCCCTGACCTGCGACTCTAGAATAACAAAAAAGAAGTTACATTTGAAAAATATAAATAGGTTTCAACCCTCCGTAAATTGATATTTTTTCTAAATATTTCAAACTTTTCACTTTATCTTTCAGAGATTGAGTGAGCAACCGGTGTACGAACTCACAGCGAATTAATAGAATTTTTAATTAAAACACATCATGATTGCCTTTGGATGGTACTTTGTACGAGTAACGAAGTTGCGCTTCGAAGAGGGGATGTCCACTGTAAAAATAGAAAACGTATATATAAAGAAATGTCAACAAATGTAGAGTTAACATAGACGGTAAATTTTAATATAAAATATACCCCGAGGGTTGTAAGTGTTTTTTTTTCCATCATATGTATTCAAAAATGTATACAATTTCCGGAATTAAGATTTCAAACCAAAAAAAGACAGTTTTGTACCAAAGTCCATTTATAGTCTTTCGTAAAACGATAAGTGCCGGGCTTATTAAGTAACAACATTAATAAGTTATCGCTAATTATAACCCAAAATGCAAGCAAAGAAAATTATTCAAAAACTTATTTTATCAAATTTAAGTGTTTTATTATCTGTTTTAGTTAGTGGCGCAAAGTTATATAAATCGTAAAAAATAAACATTTATAACTTAAAGTATGTTCAACCTGTTACAGAATTTTCATCACCTCCTAATTTTTGTTTCGAGGCAACCAAAGGATTGTTTGAAGGACTTTTTGAAAGTAAGAATAATCTAATCTAATAGTCGGGAATATACAGAGTATATCGGAATATTGGGGAATACAAAGAATATGAAGAATATAAGAATATGTAGGAATATGAGGGAATATTTGGGAATATCAGAAAATATTTCGGAATATATTTAAATTATGTATATTGAATTACATATTATATACATTCTCACCCTTTCCTTCAAACACGATAACTTTTGTTTTATTTATGTTAATTTTGAGGCCTATGTTCTTTATGCTTATATTCAGTTTGCTCAACATTCTTAAGAAATCTTTGATTGACTCTGCCGTAACAACCTTATCATCTGCAATCGCTAACCCACGTACCATCACTGTCCGGAAATCAACAAATAATCATAAATTCACAAATTAATAATAAATGAATAAACAAACAAATAAGACGTCATCCACAAATTACGTAAGGTGGTTTTCTGAAATTTTTAACCCCCTTCCCCCCATGTAAAATACCTCCCTCCCTCTCCAAATCTGGCTAAGATTTTATAAACTTAGGAAACGAAATTACATATAAAATATAAACTCTCTTAATTAAATAAACGTGGAAGCTTAACGAAATTAGTTTTAGAAAATTAAATATGTTAATGACAATAAGCATTTAGTTACAATTTTAGAACAATTTAGTACAATTTTATAATATCTTCAGTGCCAATAAGAAAATGCAACTATTTTTTGTTGAAAGTCCATTCAGTTTTTTTGGCTTAAAAATTGTACAATTTCTTGAAATTTTTTTCCTTCTTGACTAAAAAATTTTTCTTTGGTTGAAAATTCAACTATTTTGTGGAACATTCGTCTTTTTGATTTAAAAATTCTTCTCTTTTTGTAGAAATTTAATCTATTTTGGTTGAAAATGTAACTGTCTGGTAAAAAAATCTGTTCAAGTTGAAAATTCACATTTTCGGGTTAAAAATTCAACTGTTATGTAGGAAATTCTTATTTTGGGCTCGAAAATTTAACAATATGGTAGAAAATTCAATATTTTCTTAGCAAGGTCCACAAGTTGGTAAAAAATTTAACTATTTGGTCAAAAGTTGAACTACTTTGTTAAAAAACTCATTTTTATAGTCAAAGATTCATAATTTTAGTTAAAAATTAATTTCTTTAGTTCAAAATTGAATTATCTCGTTGAAAAATCGTTTTTTTTTTTGGCTGAAAATTATTTTTTTACTGAAAATTTAACTATTACATTTTTTGTGAAAAATTTATCTTTTTTAGATGAAAATTCAACTATTTTGTTGAAAATTCATATTTTTTGTTAGAAAAATAATCCTCTTGATTGAAAATGAGTTGATGTATTTTGTTGAAAATTCTTCTTTTTTGGTAGAAAATCCATTTTTTTTGTTATAAATGCAACTGTATGGTTGAAAATTAATCTGTTTTAGTTGGAAATTCAAGTATTTTGTTGAGAATTCCAGTATTTTGTTAAATATTCGTCTTTTTTGGTTAAATTCAACTGTTTTTGACCTAACATTAAAATATTTTTCTGTTAAAATATCTACTATTACATTTTTTCTAAATTAATCTTCTCAGGTTGAAAAATCAACTCCTTCGTTAAAAGTTGAACTACTTTCTTAAAAATTAACTTTTTGTATAAAGATTCATAATTTTAGTTAAAAATTTATCTATTTGGTTGAAAATTAACTGTTTTGTATAAAGCTCGTCTTTCTGGCTTGAAAATTCAATATTTTGAATGAAGCTTGTTTTCTTTATTGTCTGGAAAATCTTTCTTGGTTGAAAATTCAACTCTTGTTGAAAATTTGCCTTTTTGGTTTGAAAGTTTATCTCTTTTGGTAGAACTTTCATCTTTTTTTCAAGTTAAATATTTTTGATTTAGGATAAAAATCTTCTCGTGTTTAAAATATTAACTATTACATTTTTTGTTGAAAATATATCTTGTTTGTTTAGAAATTCAACTAGGAAATTTATACACGGCCCCTTAAATCAGATTAGACCATTTAAAAGTTAAGCAATAAAACTTTATTAGGTTCAAAAAAAGATATGTAAAATTAAATAATATCAATTTAGAAAACCTAGCAATTCCACGTCATGATCGGTCATAATAAAACAATGAATAATTTAAAAATTAAAGTAATAATGTGTATTGTAACTTAAACAATTTTCAATTTAAAGTATTTTAAACTAACAATCTAAAATTAGTTATCCGAAGTCAATAACTTTTAAACTTGTATGAATGACAAGTAAATTATTATTCAATTTATGTGCAATTTATAATAATTGCAAAGGCACCAGATAAAAAGCTATACAAATACAATCGGTGAACGGAAGGGAAGGAATCGGGGAATTGGGGAATATAATATTTCAGAAAATGTGTGAATATTTAGGAATACTTCGGAATATGTAGGAATATGTAGGAATATGAGGGAATATTTGGGAATATAAAGAATATCAAGAATATTTGGGAATATAA